>JAJOOE010022990.1:0-24029 GCA_036250405.1 Solanum raphanifolium | reverse complement strand
CCGATTAACTAACCGTTGGATCGGGCTGAAATTTGTACTGAGTGTTCCTGACATCTTGGTGGTTGATTTGAACGGTGGAGATCGGATTCGGAAGTCAGAAAGATCCTGTTTTAGGTCCCGAACAGCAGCTGAGTTTGGGTGGTGTTTCTTTCTATTTATCTTTTGTTGGTGTAGCTATTGTTTGTTCTCTTTTGGCACTTGCTGTGTAGCCATTAGAAGAATAATTGTAACTCTCTTATTGTTATAGTGAAGCAATTCGGATCTTGTCGATCCCGTGGTGGTTACCTTCGTTTTGAAGGATTTTTCCACGTTAAACTTGGTGTTCTTTATTTTAGATTTTCGTTTTCATCTTTTCGTCACAACACTTTACATTATTAATGTTTGTTACTACATAATCTTGTATGTAAGATAATATAGTGTTTTAGTTTTAATGACTGATAAGTTTTAAGTATTATTTTATAAATTCCGTTATATTAAATGCCCGCGTGAAGTGCGGGTAATTTTACTAGTATTATAATAGATGGACTCCAAAATTAAGATTTAGTTACTAAGATGTGAAGGAAAAAATTGTATATATTTGCATCACATTGTAAGATCTAAAATTATATATTTTCTAAAAATGAGTCTCCCCATTTCTATCGTG
The DNA here is from genome assembly GCA_036250405.1 of Solanum raphanifolium. NCBI lineage: Eukaryota > Viridiplantae > Streptophyta > Magnoliopsida > Solanales > Solanaceae > Solanum > Solanum raphanifolium. The sequence goes on along the minus strand of JAJOOE010022990.1, from coordinate 23,386 downwards.
ATAAGCTTATTGTTGTTATTAGGAAAAATTACCTAAATACACATCTTATTTTATCATAATCTCTAAAATTTTATACCATTTAAAAAGATTTCAAAAATCCGCTCTTGGATACATCACTCTCCTCTCGATAATACATCCTTATCCCCCTCTCGGTAACATCCCTTCTCTCTCTCAAACATCCTTCACCTATGTATCCGGATATCTGCTGATGTATCCGAAAGTCTAGTAATGTATCTGGATGTCCTATTCCCTCTCTGATATATCCCTCCCCTCTCGGATACATCCTTCACCTATGTATTCGGATGTCCAGTGATGTATCCGGAAGTCCACTAATGTATCAGGAAGTCCAGTAATGTATTCGAAATCCATAAATTTTAAGGAATTTTTGTAATTTGAAAAAGAGTAAGAAAATAATGTAATTAACTCTTTAACACTATGGAATTTATGTAAATTATATTAACCTCAGCTAAATTGGTTTTTATAGAAGATATTTAAAGAACATTAGACATGTGTTACCAGAAGAGTACTATAAATTGTAACAAAATCAAGCTGATTAAAAAAAATATCTTAACAAACAAAATCATTAATTGTAATATATTTAATAAAATATTCCAACAAGTTTAACCATTTTCTCCCTTGGTTTAAAAATAGTAACCTAGTTTGATTTGATACGGAGTTTAAGAAATTAAAGAAAAAAATTAAGCTTGTGGTCCTGAGTTAGTTATGCCAAATGTACTAAGATATCTTTAATCTGGTGACCTTAAACATGTTACATGGAAAGCTGAAATAAAAGTCTTGTCAAAAAAGAAAAAGAAACATTATTTTTTGAAAGAATGTCATTCTTTTTTAAATGAAAGAATTTTAAATTTCAACATTTGTGCATTTTTATATTTCAATATTTTTATATTTTACCTTTATTATTATTATTATTATTATTATATTTGATATTTTTAATTATATTTAAATCATCATATTAATATTATATCAATGTTAATTTATTCTTTATTTATCTTTGAATAATATTGATTGAAAAAACTGAATATGTAGATTATAATTTAATAGGAATAAAAATTTGATTATAATATATATTTAAAATTGTTTGTCTCTATAAATGTAACACCTCAGAAATTGGTAAGTTGAATGGGAAATGAAAGTTATAGAAAATGGTACTAGTTCAGTTCCTATGAAAAGGTCTTGAAAAATTGGAATTTAATAAGTCCCAGCAGAATTCCTACGGACCACCAGGATGATCCGTAGACGCCTCTACGCCCCTAGGAAGTGGTTGAAGAAGGGGCTCCAAACTCTATGAAATTTTGATTTGATCATGGGTTCTACTGTTGGTGTCTACTACCCGTAGGAACACCCACAGACTGTAGGAACTGTTCGTGGAAACTGAGTGAATTTTAGACCTCCAGTACTTTATCTATGAACGACCAGGACGGTCCGTAGAAGTCCTTATGAACCGTAGGTCAGTCCGTAAAGTCCCTCCAACAGTTTTAAGTCAGGGTTATTTAAGTCTTTTCTTATCATTACACCTAAGCTTTAGAACATATATTCCTGACCTTGGCAAGTAGGACAATCTCTTTTTGGTGTGGGAGTAAGATATTGTATTCCATGTTATAGCTCACATGGTCTATGTCGGTTAAATGTAAACATTCCACGAAAGATATGTTTTCTTACTTAACTTATGTTTCATACATATGTCATGATTCTTATATATTGCATTGAATTTTTATGACTTATGACTTTAGCTTATCACGATTTGATATATTTTACGTTGATCATGCATTGTCATGTTTTAAACTTATCATATTATCATGTTTATGTTATTATTCATGTCCCCTATATTCAATACATTCAATGTATTGACACATATATTTTTTGTGCCTATGTTGTTTCATACTATAGAGTTTGAAACTCCTTCATCCGGTCGTGGCTAGATTGGATCTATCAGCTTTGCTTAGCTTGTGGTGAGTCCTCATGATTTGAGAGGTGATCACTTGTTATGAGTTCTTGTCTGTTTTCATGTCATTTCAGTTTTCGGATTATTTTGTGAGCTAGGATCTTGTCCTAATCACATCTATGTTAGAGGCTTGATGTCAAACTTAGTATGTGTCCGCGTATGAGATGATTGTACTTTGATTCTGGTATCACTGATGATGTTGTATTGAGACTTATATCTCTTTTCTTGGTTTGCTCTCTTTTATTGCTTATCATAGTATCCTGCTTATGTCAAGTGGCTTGTTTAGAGTCTTTCGGTATTCTATTCGTCGTATCACGTCTAGGGGTAGTTTGAAGCGTGACAATAAAATAATTTAAAATTAAAAGTACATTGATACTTGTTATTTTTTGTAATTTGACTCTTAAAAGCGATTTTTTAAAAAATTAGTCAAATATAAGATGTTTATCAAATTATTTTTCAAATGAATTAGTCAAATACAAATATTATTTTTTCAAAAGCACTTTCCTAAAAAGCTATTTAAAAAATTACTTCTAAAAATAACCAATTTTAACAGGAATGTCAAACCAACTCAGAATTCATATGTGTATGACATTCGTTCAAACTGTTACAAAATAAAACAAATACTTATAATTAGACAATAAAAATGAGTACTAACTATTAAACTAATAAAGGAAATATAAAATTTACCTGACTTGACCTTGCATATAAAAATTCAATATAAATAAATCAATAAATCCATTTTGTGGTTGAATTGTTTGTTACGATTTGATTTTAAACTGTTTTAAGCTAGAGGTTGGACTTAAAAGGGTTCCTTGTAATGAGATGAATGAGTTAAGAGTCATTTTAGGTGGGACTAGAAAATCAATAATTCAATGTGTTGGAATATATGCGTCCACTAAGTACGATGGGACCAGGTCCTCAACACAATTATAATGAGACAAAATATAAGTGCTGAAAGTAAAGATGACACACGTACTTTACGTGGAAAAGTCCTTGCTCAAGGGAGTAAAACCACGACTTGTCTCACAGGATTTTCAAACTGCTTTTACTAAACTTCACAAGAAAAAGTAAAACCCAGTTTACAACACACACGAGATTAACTTACTAATCTCTATCCTGAGTAATACACTATCACTCAATGAACCAAAGCAATGCCTACATTGCCCACTATACTAACCCAACTGATTAATAAAGACTTTGACGTAAGACACTAAGTTGCTCACAACTAGGTTCTTACAATGATTCACTCAAGGTTGAAACGTTTCTATCACAAGCAAAACGATTCCTACAATATACGCACAAATACAAGCAATCAAGGTAACAACTGATTTAGAAAACGATAATACAATCTATTAGGTCCCTTGCTGTTTTGAAGCTTGAATATTTCTCTTTGAATGAATGAGTGATTTGTTGTTTGTTAACTTGAATATATCAACATCAAGAGTTAATACCCATTGGACAAACAATCTCGTCCCTTTTGATTGGTGTAGTACTCTGACGGCTTCACCAACTTCTGACGCGGGCAGCTTTCCAGTTGTACAACATATGACCCTGGACGAGCATATTCTGCAGAGGACCGGGTCCTTGCACTTGTGAGTAAATCATCAAAACATCTAGGAGCATTAAACTTATCATTTTCCCCTTTTTTGATGATGACAAACAACCTACAAGTAGTCTCACATGAGTGTTAAGCATTCATTCAAAAATTTCATTAATTCCCCATATCGCAATTCCCCCTATCACTGTTCTTCCCCCTTAGTTCAGTTCTCTTCTAATTTTACACAACAGTTCACCTTAATTCCCCCTTTTGACATCATTGAAAAGGAATGGCAGTAAACATATGCGAGTTTTATGCAAATCATGTAAGAATCCAGGGCCACGGGCCACACAGAACATGTACAGGTAAGCATAAAAGAGAATATCAAAGCATACTGAACAGGGCACAATAAGAAATATCATTAGATCACAAAAGCTGACCACATGAGTCAGTCAAGACAGTACACAAAGCCACTAAAGTTTTTGACACATAGATGAGAAGAACAATAAGACATGACTAATTTAGGACGGAGGGGGAGGGGGAATAAGAGTTCGCATCAGCAAAGACATTTGCTCATTTGCATCAACATGAGCTTGAATGATTTGTTTGTTGAGAGCTTTGACTTCCTCACAGAGTGAGGAATTTGTCTTCAGCAGCTGCTTGTTCTCACCTCTCAACGACTCGACCTCTTTTTCATCTACGACACTAGTACCAGGTCCCTTGGAGATAGCCTTCTGCAACTGAGCTTTAAGTTGAGCAATTTTAACCTCCTTACCATTCAGAATCACTGCAAGGTCGGTCAGCTCTTTTTTTAGAGAGGCTTGTTGTTCTAGAAGATCTGCTACATGAGACCTACCCCTTTCCTTGCCCTCCACACACTCACACTCCAATAGAGTAACAACAGTAAACGTCTACTTAACAGTACCAGGTACTCCATGACCAACAGGCACTTCAAAATGTTAGAACACATAGTTTAACAACTAGCCATAGGGAATCCCATGGTTGGCCAACTTCCAAGTCATCACCCTGTGCATATGTTCAAGCATTATGGCAGGAAGGTTAAGTTCCTCAAGTTTGTCCAGTTTTTCCATGAGAAATAGATCGGTAGCAGAAGCTACAGTTCTTTTCTCTGTCCTTGGTACCAAAACCTTGTTGATAAATTCAAACAGTAACTGGTACTCCCCTTGAGAAATTTCTTTGGCAAACCTGCATGTTTGATGTCCCCACTCTTGGTGGCCTGTTTGGTGAATTCTTCCGAGGGTTTGCATCATTCAATTGTCCTTATCCCTTTCACCGGAACACCTAGAATGATCCCCAAGGTTTCCTCATCCATAGTTATTTCAACCCCTTTGACAATAGTCCTAACCACCCCTTCCCCTATCGCTCAATAGCTCCATCTTGTAGTAGAATTCATGCACTTCTGGCTCGTGCAAGTATGGAGCTGGTGCCTTAAATAGGTGACCCCAACCTTGTAAAGAAACAACATCAAAGAGATTAGACATACCGAATTCAGTTACAATGTCAGGGTCAAACACTCTGCCATTCAGAACCTTTTGGTTCTCCATTTCCGATATCCGCTCTTCTCTAGTCATTTCCTTTTCTTCAACTTGTTTTTGACCACGAGGACCTGGTCCCTTGATGGTTTTTGATTTTTCAGCGACCCTTTTGCTCACTCTATCCTTTTTCACAGGAGATTTCTTTACTGACTTCTGAACCCCCTTTGATTTGACCCTCTCAACCTCTGCTTCCTTCCTTCTTTTTTCCACATATGCAGCATCATCATCGGATTCTGTTTCACTGGACCCAACAGGCAAAGGGTTTGAGGTGAGTTCTTCAAGCAAGTGACCTTCCCATCTTCTCTTCCTAGCCCTTTCCGTTTGAATTATATTTGTTGTTGTGGCACTTTCCATGAATTTCTACATCTCACTCCTGGTGCCATACTTCTTTTTGTCCCTCTTTGAGTGGGACTCGACCATCTTTCCTTTCCCTTTTCTTGTCCTTTCTTTTGCAGACTTCGCAGGCTCATTGTTGAGGTCAGTGTCAAGGACATCATTGAGTCCCTCCAGATCTGGGACAACTGTTGTCGAGAAGTTTGCACCTCGAACCCTTTTTCTGCTCCATTTCAAAGGAACTTCTTCTTCCTCCTATTCTTCACTGGCAACGTCAAAAGACTTAGGAGTCTGGTCAAACACAGGTTGAACACTATGAAGGACCTGTTCCGGCATTCTCGACTCTTGTTCCAATAGTGTTGGTTGAACATCTCCTCGCAAGGAGGCCAAAATTTGCCCATCTACCAATTTTGCTGCCGCAGTGAGAATGTTTAACACAAGACCCTTTCCCTCAGGCAAATCTCCCTCAAATAGGCGCTCAGACATAGTAGAAGACACAACCCTAGAAAACACTTTTACTTCTTCAGTGAGAAGGTCAGCACTGGCTTCACAATCGATTGTGCTTCTGAATTTTGAGATTTTTCGCCAGATAGAACCAATGTGGGGGAACATGGTAAAACTTCCCCAGATGAGAGTGCATGAGGCTCTACCACTTCAGTGAGAGGAGTGTTGGATTCACTTGTCTCGCCAATTCCACAAACTGGTGTGGAAGGGGACTCTTCTTGAAGAGGAATGGAGAAATTGAATAAACTAGGGTTTTCAATTTCTTGTGAGAAGGGAAGCTTTGAAGAGGAAGAAGAGTTAGACATTATGATGATAAGAGAGAAATATTTTATAACAGAGTACTGAATAAAAAGTAGATTAGGAAGAGATTAAGATGTTTGGATTCACTAAGACTTGTTGTATTTAAGCACAATGGGTATCAGGTCATTGAAAAGTAGCAACTCTTGGATTTAAAGTGAAAAGACGTCTGAAATTGACGCAATGAATGGGAAAGGACACGTGGCAGTTACTGTTGACAGACACACAGCGTAGCATTAGTGATACTAACCTTTAAGGGACCAGGTCCCATTTGATATATGGCCCTGCCTGTATGAATAGATTTTCCCTTTAGCTAACATGTCATGAGTGTATACCTGCAGTGAGGTACCAAAAGTGAATTCTTTAACAATAAGCATTACAACAAGTATAGATGTTGACACCCAATTTTGGCCTAACATTTTTTAAATTCGTAACTTTTAAGTTTTATTTATTTAATAGTTCAAAATACATTTTCTATAATTTTAAATAAGTTTATTGATAACTATCCTTATTTGTCAAAATTTAGGATTTTTTTATCAGTTAATTTTAATTACATTATTTTTTGTCACAACCAGTTGACTACGTTCAAATATTTATTCATTTCGATTAAATCATTAGTTCTGATAAATTGCATTTTTTACATGTCATTAGCTACGTTCATTATACTTTTTAATAATCATTTTATTTGTTATATTTGTTAATATTAATTTTGATATTTTGCACAGTCTAGAAATTCATTCGAATATGGATATGATTTCATGCACATATATTTTTAAAGGCTAGTGATTTTGGCGCACGATTTTAAAAGAATGATACTGTACTACAGGTAATTTTTATTTTATCTATAAACAATGGCTTATTCATTAGGTCAAGGGTGGCGGATAAAATATTTGAGATAAGGTTTAATAATTTTTCAGATTTTTTAGGGTCTCTTTACTGGTCATTGTCTTTTCGGCCACCACCCTCGACGGAGTACCATTTTCGACGAATCCACCACCACAAAGACCCTAACCCTTTCCTCCTCACTCCCACTATTTCCGTTCATTTTATCTGGCAAAACCCCCTAGTTTTTCTCTTATTCCGGCGACAACCAGAACCCCACCAACCACAAACGAACCAGACGCCTCCTTCCTCCCTCTTCTCATCTCTGTTTTCATCGGAGGAACCCTCCCCGGCATGACCCACTTCTTGTTCTTCTCTCTTGTCTCTGCTAACAGCAGCAAACAGACCTAGTACTCCACACTGTTCTGACAAACCACCAAAAACTTTAGCTCTAGCAACCCATAAGCTTCGAGCTTACGGAAGACCACCACCACCAAATACCCATCCAAACACATCTTCTCCTTTCCCACCCAACATCAACACAAAACCCACTCACCTTCTCCGACCAACAACAATCGAAAAACCACCGGAACCACCAACAACGAACCAAAACATCCACCAAACCCATCTCTGTTCCCTTTCTCATTTTTCGGCGACTTCCGACAACCTCAAACCCACCAGCGAAGCAGACCCATTCGTTCTCAACTAGAAACCACCCAAAACTCACCTGAAAACAGACACCAAACAACTGAAACCTTGTTTCCCTTTCTCATCTCTTCTACCAGAGAACGTCGACAACTCCAAAACGGTGACAAACCGGCAAGCTCAAGCTTCTGAAGTTCCGAAGTTGGAGCAAACCAACAACAGCAACGCCATATTGGCGAAGCTTCATGTCATGGCTATGACGACGATCAGCAACAACAAACCACCACGAAATAACCAAATCCGGCCTTCTAAGAGAAAAAAACTTTCAAATATGCCCGGAAAGGTAATAATTTTGACAACTGTATTTAGTCATTGTTTTGTTCTCATGTTTATATTAATTGTTGTATTATTTTTCATAATGTTGTGTTGTTACACATAATTTTATTATTATTGTTATCATTATTTGTGTATATTGTGGGTTTGTCTCCATTTTATATTGTTATTTTTCTTATGTTTATTTGATGAGTTATTTAGTCACAGTTAGAGTAATTGTGCTCTGCTTTAATTATATCTTTGTATTTAGTTATTATTGTTGCTAATATTCATTTTATGGGTTATCCGTTTTATATTAACTATGCACTAGTTATTATTAGTCGTTATTTTTTATTTTTTTTTGTGTTGAGTTTTGTTAACTATGTTGTTAATCTTTGCAAATGTTGAAAAAAAAAAAACCAATTCAACAACTTTATTTTGGTTTTTGGATGACACGTAATGTTACTTGTGACATATATATATTTAATTTATTATGTTGCTATCATTTAGAATTTCAAAAGTTGGGCAGTAATTAATTTTTTATATATTCTTTATTACTTATTGGTTGTTATCTTGTTTTCTTGTTATTTTGGACCACTGTAATGTTGTATATCGCTAGTTTGATTATTCTGTTGTTGAAGATTTATTCCAATGGGGTTTACATTATTTTAATATTGGCTAGTTTTGATTATCTTTTACGTTCTTTCATTCCCTAAATTTTTGTTTGATGCTACACTTGTTTATATATTTTGTTTTGTTAAAATTGGCCAATGAGAAAATCTTCCGTCGGTTTTGGAGGCCTCCACATTATTAAAAGATGGAAATTTAGTTTAAGTTTATATATTTTATATTTTAAAAATGGCCGATGAATAAATTACCGTCGATTTCCAAGGCCTCCCATGTTAAAAAGACGGATTTTTTATTTTTAAGTTATTATTTAATTCATCTATTTTTGTTATTATTTATTTATTACTAATACTTTTACTAAGTGTCTTTACAGGTATTCCGGAGTCGCTTCCCATTGAAGCTAATCGAATGGAGTTTGAATTATCTTTATTATTCATTATTGTGTATATTATCGATGTTAGGCCAATCTTAGGCCATTTTGATATTATTGTTTTATTTTATTATTTGTCTATATATCGCATGTTTGTTTTACTTATATATTTTATTATTTGTCTATATATCGCATGTTTGATATTATTGTGGATTTTGAAGGATGCCTAACACCTTCCCTTCGGAATAACTTGAACCCCTTACCTAGAATCTAATGGTTTCGTAGATCACTTAAATGGTTTCCTATTTTTTTCCTAAAATTAGGTGGCGACTCCTTTTAAAATTCATTTATTCTTTAAATTGTGTATTTTTCGAGTCACCGCGACGTTCTCCCTATTTGATTAAAGTAAGGATGTAAACAATAGATACCTGCCCTCCTTAACATAATCAACCAAAAGATTTTGGGCGAACTTGTTATGGAATCGGGTGATCTTGTGCATCCCCAGCCTCAGTCTGTTTTTGACAAAGCATTCTTTACTCCAGGGCTTTGTAAAGATATCAGCCAACTGGTCTTTCGTCTTGCAGAAACTCATCACCACATTTTGCTTTTTAACATTGTCCCTTAGGAAGTGATGCCTCACATCTATGTGTTTTGTCCTCTTATGTTGAACAAAGCTCTTGGCCATGTTCATTGATCTAGTGTTGTCACATATTAGAGGAATAGTGTTTGTGAGAACACCAAAGTCTTCCAGTTGATCCATAGAAGCTGAGCACAACATGAAGCAGCTGCCATATAATTTGCCTCTGCTGTAGAGAGTGCCACAGAATTTTACTTCTTAGTCCCCTAAGAAATCAGTGATAATCCTAGGAAATGTGCCATGCCTGATATGCTATTTCGATCAACAAGAAAACCTACATAATCAGCATCAGCATAACCAATTAGATCAAGCGAATCACCAGTGGGATAGAAGAGGACCAGGTCCTGAGTTCCCTTCAGGTATCTCAAAATTCGCTTGGCTGCCTTCAAATGTGACTCATTTGGTGCAGCTTGAAACCTTGCGCACATCCCTACACTGAAGACTATGCCAGGCCTGCTTGAAGTAAAGGTACAGAAGTGACCCAATAATTCCCCTATACATGGTCTGATTAAACTCAATACCATCCTCATCCAGATCAAGTTTCACGCTTGTGCTCATAGGAGTATCAAGGACTTTTGCCTCAAGCAGATTGAACTTTTTGAGCAATTCCTTTATGTACTTCTCTTGACATATAGATGCGCCTTGAGAAGACTACTTGATTTGCAATCCTAGGAAGAAGGTAAGCTCCCCCATCAAGCTTATTTCAAATTCACTACTCATCAAATCAACAAACTCTTTGCACAGTGAATCTGGAGTAGCTTCAAAGATGATGTCATCTACATATACTTGCACAATCAACAGCTCCTTACCTCTGGAATTTAGAAACAGAGTATTATCAATTTTACCTCTTTTGAACCCATTTGCAAGGAGGAACTTTGACAGGCGCTCATACCAAGCTCTGAAGGCTTATTTTAGACCATACAAAGCTTTATCCAACTTCAACACATGATTTGACAGCTCAACATCTTCAAAGCCCGGAGGCTATTTAACATACACCTCTTCTTTCAAATGCCCATTCAAGAAGGCACTCTTCACATCTATTTAAAACAGTTTAAACTCCATGTGGGCTGCAAAGGCTATCAAGATTCTAATAGCTTTCATTCTGGCTACAGGAGCAAAAGTCTCATCATAGTCAATCCCCTCCGCTTGGTTATATCCTTGCACCACGAGTCTTGACTTATTTCTGGTAATGATCCCATGCTCATCAAGTTTGTTTCTAAAAATCCATCTAGTCCCGATAATGGTTCTGTTGAGAAGCCTGGGGACCAGGTGTCATACTTTGCTTCTCTCAAACTGATGAAGCTCTTCCTGCATTGAAGTTACCCAATCTGCATCTTGCAACACCTCTTTGATGTTCTTAGGCTCAATGGATGATATGAAGGCTGAATATGCAACTAGATTTCTTATTCTAGATCTAGTTTGTATTCCGGAGTCAAGTGGAGAAATGAGATTGTCCAGCGGATGTAAGGATTGATGTTTCCATCCGAACTTTCTAGTTATCTCTTCTTCAACATCAGCAGCATATTCACCTTCTGGATTTTGAGATAAAACTTCCTGAGCTAAACTAGAGGGACAGGTTCCTCTATGAGTTCTACACCGTTCTCTCTTGCAACCTGTTTGCCTCCAGGATTTTTGATTGCCTTGTCCTGTTTTCCTTTGATCAGCTCCTACAAATCAAGGTATTCTTTGTGTTCATCATTGCTCTTACCATAAGACTCGTCAAATATCACATCCATGCTCTCTTTAACACATTAGAGTTCTTTTGTTAAAAACTCTGTATGTCTTGCTGGTAGAAGAGTACCCAACAAACACTCATTCATCACTTATGGCATCAAACTTGCCAAGGTCATCCTTTCCATTATTCAGTACAAAGCACTTGCAACGAAATGGCTTCAGATGAGTAATTGAAAGTTTCCTGTCATTCAACAACTCATAGGGTGTCTTCTTGATCATAGACCTGATAAGGCACCTATTGGTAACATAGCAGGTTGTGTTGACTACTTCTGCCCAAAAATTCATTGCTAGCCCTGAGTCAATCAACATGGTTCGAGCAATATCCACCAATGTTCTATTCTTTCTTTCAACGACTCCATTTTTTCTGGGGAGTTCTAGGCGCACAGAAGTTGTGATGAATTCCATTTTAAGAATAAAAGCCTTCAATTTGAGAGTTTTCAAACTCCGTGTCATGATCAAATCTTATGCTAGCTATCTTGCAGTTTACCTTTTGTTGGATTGCTTTGGCAAAGGTGATCAGAAGTCCGGTTGTCTCGTCCTTTGTCCGCAAAAATATATTCTAGATGAACCTGGAGAAATCATCAACAATTACCAAAATATACTTCTTACCTCCTCTGTTTTGAACTCTAATAGGTCCACATAGATCCATGTGGAGAAGTTCTAAGGGTTTGCTTGTGCTCACAACTTTCTTGGATTTGAAGGATGATCTGGTTTGTTTCCCTCTTACACAGGCATCGCAGACTTTATCATCATAAAACTTCAGCTTTGGCAATCCACGGACCAGGTCCCCTGCAGCAAGCTTGTTCATCAAGGATGTACTCACATAACCCAATCACCTATGCCATAGATTTACGTTATCAGCTTGAGCACTTAGGCATGAGGGACTGTCCCCTTCTACCGAGTCAAGATCTGCAACATACATGTTTTTGACTCTTTTGGCGGACATAACAACCTTGTTAGTTGCACAATTAGTAACCAAACACTTATCATACATGAACTCAACTTCACTTCCCTTGTCGCAAATTTGGTATACACTCAAAAGATTGTATTTCAAACCATTGACATAATGAACATTGTCAATGGAATGATCAGTTGTTCTTCCTATCTTGCTAATTCCGAGAATGAAACCCTTCTTCCCACCACCAAACGACACATCACCGCCCTGGTGTGCTTCCAAAGAGAGGAAGTTTAGAGTGTATCCAGTCATGTACCTCGAGCATCCACTGTCCATGTACCAACACTGACTGATTCCTCTCTTCTACATAAGAATCACTTATTAGACTTAGGAATCCACTTCAAACGGAGTTCTCAAAAACTGTCAAAAGGCTTAATGAGAAACCTTCATGTCTATGGGGCCAAAGTGTTCTTGCTAAAATGGTAACTGGGAGGACCAGGTACCTTTCTCCCTTTTACAGAGACTTTCTTAGATTTAAGAAACTTCTCCTGCCTTTCTTTTACTCCTCTCAGAATCTCACAATTTTCTTTTAGATGACCATTTCTTCCACAATGGGTACACAAAAGATTGTCAGAGATAGACACATATTTACTGTAGGGATTATAGGGGGGATCTATTTGTCTACAACCTAGCCATTTTTGTTGTTGAACTTCTGATTTGCTAAGTTGGAGAGTATCTTAGACGAATCAATCCATTTAAAGGAATGGCTCAACTCTTCTTTGATCTTACATAGATCCTTCATCAATTGAGAGTTCCTTTCAAGGGAGGCAACCAGCTTAGACTCAGAGTTCTTCAGTTTCTCTTCTAGCTCAACCTCAAAGAGACTGAGTTTTTGCTTCCCACCTTTAGAGGTACCAGGTTCCTCATTGGGTTACAAACTGTCAGTCTCAAGTATACCTATCCTAACACCCATTTCAGACATTTGAGAGTTAAGAGGTGAGCTTTCGTCCTCGCATAAACTCAGTTTTTCACTTATCATAGAATATTCAGGAGTTAATTCATCAACTAAGTCAATTAATACAACAAAAAGTTTTCTCAATCTTTTAATGGAAAGAGTGTCTAGATCATTTTTGAGATCGAAAAGAGTTACCTCATCTAGATCCTCTTCATCTTCTGATTTTGCCATTAGTGAGAAAATAGAATTGAACACAGTTTCATCATCTTCGACAGCCATCATCGAGACATCTTCATGGCCGTCTGCCTCTTCCTCGGATTCACTGGATGCATTTTCCTAGATAGAAAATGCTTTCTTCACTAGTTGATCAGAATGAGCTTGCCTTTTGGCATGGTCTAGGACCTGGTCCCTTCTTCGAGGTCTGAAGTTCTAAGTTTCCTGCTTCTGACTTGGACAATCCCTCATAAAATGACTAGGTTTGCCACATTTATGACAGAGATCGTTTGCATTTGTTGCTCTGCTGGTTGAACCCTTCTTTTGAAAGCCTCCACGCTTCTTGATAATTTTCTAGAACCTTCTAGTGACGTATGCCATTTCATCCTCCTCATCAGTCCCATCGTTTGAGGATGTTTTCAAGGTAACATACTTCTCCTTTTTTCCCTCATTCATGGATGACCCCTGTTGTTTATTTAGCTCGTAGTTTTGGAGATTTCCAATTAGTTCATCCATGGTGAGCACCTTCAGATCTTTTGCTTCAGTTATAGCATTCACCTTACTCTCCCATGACTTGGGAAGCACTTTGAGAATCTTTTGAACTTGTTTGCTTGGAGGAACAGGCTCACCAAGACATCTGAGTTCGTTGGTTATGGAAGTGAATCTTGAATTCATTTCGTGAATGATCTCACCTTCCTTCATACAGAAGTTCTCATATTAAGTCGTAAGCATATTAACCTTAGACTCCTTCACCTGTGTCGTCCCCTCATGGGCTGTTTTGAGACAATCCCATATCTCATTGGTTGTCTCGCAGGCATAGATTCTGTTGTACTCATTTGAGCCGATTCCATATACCATAATCTTCTTTGCTCTATAGTTCTTTTCTATCTTCTTCATGTTCGTTTCGTTGTACTCCTTTCTGGTCTTGATAGCCTTCGTAGTGAGCTCTCCATCTTTCACTTCTTTTGTGGGAATGTAAGGTCCATCGAGAATCACGTCCTACAACTCAGTGTCTTCAGCGTTGATGTAGTCATGCATGCAATTTTTCCACCAATCATCTGGTACATGACTGACCTTTCTCCATGTCGGGTGGAGCAGTCATCCCTTCAGGATCTTTTCTTTTCTTGGTATTACCCAAATAGAAAAGTAAAGCTCTGATACCACTTGTTGGAATGTATGCGTCCACTAAGTACGATGGGACCAGGTCCTCAACACAATTATAATGAGATAGAAAGTAAGTGTTGAAAGTAAAGATGACACACGTACTTTACATGGAAACCTCCTTGCTCAAGGGAGTAAAATCACGACCTATCTCACAAGATTTTTGAACTGCTTTTACTAAACTTCACAAGCCAAAGTAAAACCCAGTTTACAACACCCACGAGATTAACCTACTAATCTTTATCCTGAGTAATACACTATCACTCAATGAGCCAAAGCAATGCCTGCATTGCCCACTATACTAACCCAACTGATTAATATAGACTTTGACGTAAGACACTAAGTTGCTCAAAACTAGGTTCTTAAAATGATTCACCCAAGGTTGAAACATTTCTATCACAAGAGAAACGATTCCTATAATGTATGCACAAATACAAGCAATCAAGGTAACAACTGATTCAGAAAGCGATAATACAATCTATTAGGTCCCTTGTTGTTTTGAAGCTTGAATATCTCTCTTTGAATGAATGAGTGATTTGTTGTTTGTTAACTTGAATATATCAACATGAAGAGCTAATACCCATTGGACAAACAACCTCATCCCTTTTGATTGGTGTAGTACTCTGACGGCTTCACCAACTTCTGACGCGGGCAGCTTTCTAGCTGTACAACATATGACCCTGGACGAGCATACTTTGCAGAGGACTAGGTCCCTGCACTTGTGAGTAAATCATCAAAACATCTGGAAGAATTAAGACTTATTACATTGCATTTGATATTATTCTTTCCGTTTTTTTTACTTGTCAAATTTTAACTTGACACGCCTACTAAGAAAATAATGATTAGTATAGTGAGTTTATCATTTTACTCCTAGTAATTGATAAAGTGTCAAACATATATATTCACTCAATATTAATAAATTGAGGGTTAGAAAAATTGTCCTTCCTTGATTTGTCAAAATGACAAGTAAAAGAAGAGATCAAATTAAGAAATACTCCCTATATTCCATATTAAGTGAATTTTTAGGACTTTTTTCGTTATTCAAAATAATTAAAATGTTCAAAATTCAAGATGAATGTTTGAATTTTTTTCCATATTTGTTATTTAATTTCCTTTAATGAAGTTTTATGTTTTCTAGGAGGCAAATTGCGCACTACTTACATTTATGATTTCACAAAGAACAATAGTGGAAAGTATATATGGTTTAAATTATGTCCTTAAATATTTTTCTTACTAATTGTGCATTGCCTCATAAATTTAATTAACATGGAATAGAGGGAGTATTTGACAAGCAAATGGGGACCAAGGGAGTATCTTCCAAGTGAGTCAATGTTTTTTTTAGAGATGGTACTCCCTTCATCCTATATTAGTTGATCATTTTCCTTTTCACATGCATATTAAGAAATCATAAAAAAAAAAATTTCTAATTCACCTCTTAAAAAAACTTCTTGAAAATTTTACAATCAAGTGTGTACATTTTAAAAAAGAATTAATTGTGAGGGTACAATATAGGAAAAAATAATAATTTATACTTTCTTGATTTAGTAAAATAGACAACTAATATGGGATAACTATTTTTAATAAAATAATCAACTAATATAGAAGGGAGTATAAAATTAGTCAACGAACAGTGCTTTTTTAGGAATGGTATTAAATTAGTCAATGAACAGTGCTTTTTTAGGAATGGTATTAAATTAGTCAATGAACAGTGCTTTTTTAGGAATGGTATTAAATTAGTCAACGAAATAGTGCTTTTTTAGAAATTGTATTATATTAGTCAAACAATAGTTGTTGGACCTCAATATGTGAAGAAAAAGATTTGTATAAATTTGCACAACATTTTAAAATCAAATTATATTTTCTCAAAATGAGTCACCCCAGCTCTCTCATGATCATCCTATTGTTGTTATTATCTATGTTTTCCTTTGACCTTACAAGAGCTTGTTTTATGGATAAGAAATATCATGTAAAAATCATCGACGATCTTCCTTCCGATTCGCCTCAACTGAAACTTCATTGTGCTTCTAAAGATGATGACTTTGGAGAGCGTTGGCTATCTAGTACCCAAGACTTCACTTGGACGTTTTGTGGGCAATTTTTCAATCGTACGTTATATTTTTGTCATTTCTGGTGGGATTCAAAAGAGAATAATTTTGATGTGTTTAACGACCCTGAGAGTTGTATCCATGAGGGACCAATGATACATAACACATACACATGTGTATGGATAGTCAAGCCAGAAGGTTTTTATTTGGGATACTATGATAAAGATGGAACCCTTGTAGCAGACTTGACTTATGATTGGAATAACTAGGAAGTTGGAACTTTCTCTTCTTGTAAAAAAGTAAAGGAAAATAATTATAATAATAATAGTGTTTTTCTTGCTTATTTTTAATCTCTTGGTTGAAACTATAATCTACTTTAGAGCATGTTTTGATTTTTTTGAATAGCTTTATATTCTTGTCATTGGAAAAAAAGTAATTTTGCGTGGTGATTGTTTAAAATGTAGTTTCTCCAAGAATTTTATTTTTGTGCTAAAAGAGATTCAAGCTATTTTGTATCAAACTATTGACGGCGTGAATATTTTTAGATCAAATTATTAACTAAGAACATTTTTGTTCAATTTCGCATACTTCAAAGAAATTTTAACCCTTTTTCGTATATTAAAATCCCAAAATACAACTTTCTTAATTCTCTTAAGATGATAAATAATTATTTAAGGAGGAGCTCCATAATGTCACTCTCTTAATTCTCTGGATGTTGTTCAGAACTATTCATACTCTTGACTGACTTTGAAGGAAACTGGGATGAGCATTTGCTTCTTCTGAAATTCATCTACAATAATACTTGTCAAATAAGTATTCAGATGACTCCTTATGAAGTTGTTTATAAGCAGCATTATATATAGATCTCCTATTGGGTGGTTCGAAACTTCTGAATTTGAATTAAGGTCTTGACTTAGTTAATGAACATACCAACAAAGTGAAACTTATTTTGAGTCAATTCAAAATCAACAAAAGTTTTTTATTGACATGAGGTGTTGTGACATAGATTTTGTTATATGTAACCAAGTGTTTTTGAAAGTTTCACTATGAAGGGTATAACGTATTTTGGTAGGAAGGGTAAACTTAGTCCTC
This sequence comes from Solanum raphanifolium, assembly GCA_036250405.1. Taxonomy (NCBI): domain Eukaryota; kingdom Viridiplantae; phylum Streptophyta; class Magnoliopsida; order Solanales; family Solanaceae; genus Solanum; species Solanum raphanifolium. The sequence goes on along the minus strand of JAJOOE010022990.1, from coordinate 5,688 downwards.
TTTTTATTGGCCCTTATGAAACATTACAAAGAGCTGGCAAGGTGGCATATGAGTTGAAATTACCATCTGAGATGCCATGGTGAATCTGGTCTTTCACATGTGTCTATGTTGAAGTTGTATTGACCTGATCCTTCTCATATATTGACTAACGAAGAGATCAGAATTATCTAGGGATTGTCTTATGAAGAGGAACCTAGATCATCAAGCAATTAGAAGGTTGAGAACTAAAGACGTGCTATTAGTTAAAGTCTTGTGGCGTAATCATAATTTCGAGGAAGAAACTTGGGAAGCAGAGGAGGACATGAAGAAGATATATTCTCACTTGTTTTCTACTTTCAGGTATGCGCTAATAAGCCTTTTGCCTATCGTAGTTTCGCAGCATTTTCTAGTGTCTTGAATTCCTTTTCTCCGTGTCATGACTTGATCATTTTAATTGTAAGAGTCCTTGTGGAGACCTTGTCATTGTGGGTAACATCTAGTTTAATGTGTTTATGGGTCAAAATTTGAGGTTAGTCGAATCTTAGTCTATGATCCACATTTGAGGATGAATGTTCTCAAGGGGGAGATAATGTAACACTACAAAAGTTTGGGTTTTGTTGAACTAGCTAAATGTGTGTAACTAGCTAAATGAAGCATTATAAGAAGTTGTCTCACTCCTTCACTCCTTCTGTGCGGTATGCTGCTTATGTTATGGGTTGAGTCTAATTGGTATCTCAACGAAGCAAACTGAATGTTGTTGTCGTGGCTGAAGAAACACAAGGAACGAAAGTTGGAATCACAATGGTTCCAATTAATATCTGGCCTTAAAAATCATCTAATTGCATGGATGGTTAGTTAGTGTTCATTCATGACACAAATAGGAGGTAATGAACCTGGTTGGTCTTAACTATATGACTTGACAATTGTTATTGTGCATTGTATCACCTGAATATCTGCATATGTGAGAAGTGCAATTGTTGTATTTCTGAGAAATTATGGACAGAGAAGAGTCATAACTTGATTATGTTTAGTGATTTAATGATAAATTGTTATGTGATTTACTAAACGTGTTTTAATGTGATCTAGTCTTAAAATTTATGATCATGTGGTTTCAAGTTCTTAACTATATGTTGATGTGTACGATTTTGGGGCCGCATTCGAGAATTTGATGTGAGGAGTGTTCTATACATGTCTAGTAATGATTTTGAAGTTATTTAATAAGTAAAGTTGTGTTCCAAGAGTTGGTATTGATATGAGAATATAGGAACTCTGCATAATTTCTAAATTTATGGACTAATCTCGTTGGGGCCGTCATATCGAAACTGGTTTGCTATAGTGGGAATTTTCAGCCATTGTGGCATGTCAACCGCTATAGCGGCGAGGCGGGACAGAACCCCTGCCCTGTTTTTCCCATTTTCTCTCTTCATTCCCGAGGCGTGTAAATCATTATTTGCAATCCATACCCATGCGGGAACAATAGAAGCGCATCAAAAACAACAATAGCATATTTTATCGATAAGTAGAGAGGTAAAAACAAGTATCTGTATGCTATAAAAATAAAGGAAAGCAAAAACAATTTCTTGATGACCAAACGGGGCGAACCCAAAACAAGTCTTAACATATATATCCCAAGAGAGGGGGGGAGGGGGGGAGGGGAGTGTCCTAATCAGACTCAACTCGAAAGTCCTCTAAGGTGAGCCGGAGAATCTCTTTCTAGGGGGAAACATAGATAAAGATGACCTTGATGGCATTCCACATCTTGTCCATTAGGCGATCCCGTTCAAGGTTCTTCCTCCTCTCCAAAGCCTATTGCATGTGGAGCATTTTATTCTCCTAGGCAGTGGGGGTGGGGATGTGGATCTGGTAGTGGAACCTCCCATGGATCTCTGTAGCCAGAAACTGGGTACTAAGATTAGGAAGGACAGCATCATCCTCAACATATTACATATCCTCCTCACTCAAAACTATTGCGGCACGACTGCTCTCTGCCTCACCTACTCTCTTTCTCTTCCGCTTTGCAAAAGGCAACTTCATCACCAGTAGATTGTTGGATTGGGGGTCCATCTCCGCCACCCTGTCGGTGTCGTCTTCAGGTACTATCACACGTATGCAAAATGTGGACAATAGTCCAGGAATGAACGAGCCTTTCTTGTTGTCCCTATAAAAGTCATTTCATTCGGACTCTATCAGTGCCCCCACATTCAACTGAATTCTCCTGATAACACGGGCCAAAATCACAGCCCGAGGATAGGTCATATAAAGGTTGCCTAATGGAAAAATCCTCTGGCCTACTAGTGTCAGCCTCTTCCACGCATCTACAAAAAAGTTAGCACTAGTAATGCCCTAAATAGTGGGCCAATAGACCTTACCTCAATATTCCTCTTCGACTAGTAGTTATGTAGCCACCTTATATTCATTTCCTTCAATTTGGCCTTGTATTCATTGTTGGAACCTTTAGGCACCCTCATAACCTTATTCACGGTTAGAAAGTTCACGGGGACCTCCACCCCTCGGATGCATAGAGAAGGCTTGAGGAATCCTAAAGAATTGTCGAAAGTAGGGCATAGAATTCCTACACCCAACCTGAGCAGACAACACGAGGAGCCTCAACCAATGGACGACGCCAACCGAACTACTGAATTCGATTGTAGAAAACCCTTGCCTTCTCTACTCCTCACATGCAGAAAGCCCTTTCGAAGCAAAAGCCCATCGCCCAGTAGTCCATGAATTGTTCCAGACTAGCTTCATCGGGGAACCTCTAGTAAGGATAGTTTGGTCCTTGGTGGGTAGCCATTGTTGAACCGTAAATACATGAATTGTCAGATTAGAAACCATAAAATCTCATAAGAAGGCTTTCAGCGAAAAATCTAGTTTTTGGCTGCACTAGGAGGCTATTGCCCGCAGCCTCCCACTATAGTGAGTTGACTCCTGCTATAGTGGGGTTGCATAGCGGAAACCTGTCTGCTATAGCATACTTAACTATAGCGGGTGGCGCCTCTTGGCCCAAAAGTTCCAATTTCACCAATGTTATTACAGATCGGTGTTCTTAAAGTTCTCTACTAACAAATATGCAAGAATTTGGGCATTCTAACTCCTAAATCGTGCCCCAATCTTAGTTTCTAATCAAGAATAACCCTTGAAATTCCCCCACCATTTTCGGATCTATTTTTGGCTTTATTTTTGTAATCCTTACGCCTAGAACGCCGTAATGACTATTCAAGGTCATTTTCACCTTGTTTGGATGGTAGTTACTTGTTGTATTTGTGGGGCTCCAGCCCCATTTTTATTAAAGTCTTAATTTGGTACAACTACATATCAACTAAATCGTACCAAGATAACTACATAGTTGCAAAGTTTGATTTTTTGGTATTTTCATGATGTCATTGGTGACATCATTAGGAGTAGATTTCTTCTAAAAATAGAGCATTTTTGCTCATTTGTAGAACACACCAAGTTAGAGAGAAAAAACCATTTTGAGAGCAAAGTGAGGTATTCCATAGACTAAATAAGAAAAATAGTCTGTGAAGAAAAATAGAGTGTGAGCGATATTTTAGTAAGGTGGAATCAAAAGAGTGTTATTCATTTTGAGTGTGTAGTAGTCACTTTGAGTATTGTATCCATGACTACACGGTGTAAAATTCCTTCCTATAGTGATATCAGTTGCTTCTCTTGGCCCGTGGTTTTCCCCCTATTTAGAAGGGTTTCCACGTAAAATTCTTGGTGTCATTATTTTCTCATTTTATTTCCATTATTTTGACCATATATATTTTTGTGTTAGTCTGTGTTTTCCCAACAGTATTGTATTGTTAGTTTAAATACACTGTTTGTTTTGATTGTTACTTAAATTATGTTATACCATATCGTTTAAATTCATTGTTAGGTAACGATGAAAAGAATCATTTTATGTAACGATCGATTTACTAGTGTGATCGTGTCACCTTAATATTTTCTTCTCAATTTATCTTTACTTATAATAAAATAATTTTATCTTATTCTTTACCCTACCTTCTCTTTTTTTTTTTATAGTAAATCTATCCCGTATCCTACTTTTCTTGTAGGTTTATCGTTCAAATTATGAATATGTAACATTATGTAATGGCAGAAAATGATACAATCTAACCAAACATTGTATTCATTAGAAAAATATAATTCAATACAATATAACACAATATACTATAATATGATACATTGTAATACGAATAGTAAATATATGAATAGTTCTAACAAAGATAACTTTGTATTCAGTGGGATCCGAACCTGAGACCGCAGATCAAGAATGAATGAATATTTAATTACTGCTCCGTCACTTTTGGGCATGATCATGTAAATACCTCTTTTTCGGTTTTAATAAAAGAGCTTATGGGTCCTTCCAGGTCAAAAAGAGGCACGATTCTCGTTTTTGCTAATTGATGCACACATGACGCCACGTATACCGCACAAAATGTATATGTGATACACGTATAACACATGCAGATGCTTATTTATTAATAAATATACATGATATATATATATATATATATATATCTACAAATTAAGGTATGTGAGTTTTTTCTATGTTCATTCATATTATTAACTTTGTTCATGTGCTAATAGCAAGAATTTATGAACAATTAAAATGGTAAGATAAGTGTTAGTGAAAAGTTACTAAGATAGTGAAGTGAAATAGAGAACATGGATGTACCTACAACGAATATGTGCAAATCGGAGAATGACAAAAAACATTATTGTTCTCATCGGAGAAGGAATGAACAAAACTATAATACCAAGAAATAAGAGCTTTGGAGATGGCATTGAAACGTACTACATTACTAACGTGCATAAGTCTAGATCTATTATATGTTATCTATATATACACATGTTTTAATATCTTGAAGGACTACACAAGTGTCAATATACACTTATATCGTTTTCTGCATTTCCTAGTGAAAATGAATCAACTTGAAACAAATCAAGTTTCCGCTTGCTGTCGCCACTTTATTATTATTAGATATATTAAATTGCGGAGGATGTCAATATATTACACATCCTCCTAATGTTGTAGTTGCAAAAGATGGATCAAGAAACTATAACACCATAATGGTTGTTGTATCCGCAACTCTAATTATTAATAGTATTGCAAAATACTATATTCAAATTAAACAAGGAATCTACGAAGAATATGTCCAAATCGAATCGAAGAAGGAATGGAAAAAATAAAAATATCGGGAAATAAGAGCTTTGGAGGTGGAACTGGGACGGACTATATTGCTACAATAGTAAGTCAATGTTCTTAATTTACTCCAATTTATGATATATATATATCAGTGGTAAGAAGTGAATGGGCTCGGCTTCATGGTGCAAGACATTACTTTCCGAAACATGGATGGAGTTGAGAACCAACAAGTAGTAGCTTTAACGCATCTATTGAATTCTTGAAACTTTTTTTCATATTTACCCTTTCCACATAAATCCCACTAGTTTAGGTCTTAATTATTAAGATTCCCAATAGTTTCAAATATTACTTCCTCTACCATATTTTATGATTAGGATACATGAGTCTGAATCCATGAGATACATGTATCTGTTGAATTTTAAAATTGAGATACAAAATTTATTTATTTAAATTAATTGGTTGTAACTTATTTCCTTAATTAGAGGAGTAATTGAGGATTTTCAAAATACATAGATAATTAATTTCATTTTATTATTCTTTGAAATAGTAAATTCATT
>JAJOOE010022989.1:0-26578 GCA_036250405.1 Solanum raphanifolium | reverse complement strand
AGACGAATAACTAGATTAAAATGTCAAAATTCCATAAATTAATAGTTTTGCTCGGACTTAACACTTAATTGAAAAAATAAACAAAATAGGGAAAGCATTAGCTAAGTTTATATTACAATATATTACCTTCCTCCAACTCATATTATTTGTCTTTTTAACTTATTGAATTTCTTCCAAAAATTTGTTGCCTTTTGAAATCTATTTGGGTGAATTTATTGACCCGTCTTTTTATTAGCCCCCTCCATTTTTCTCATTAAAAGTTTAATTGATATGTAGCTCATTTTGATTGATGAGAAATCTTATCAAAATATTTTAAAAAGACTATTTATTTTAAATTTGATATGTTTATACAGTCATAATTAAAAAAAAACATAATTTTATTAAATATTGGATTTTTTCTTAATAAACAAATAAAAAACAATTAAAATTTAATAAAAAATTAAACAGATTAAGTTATGATACTGATCCATTTTATTAATCCTGTCTGTTTTCATCCAAGCAAATTTTGATCAAATAAGATCTCCACTTATTTGTTATCTTGATCTAACCCATGTAATTAGCGAATATGACTATATACATCTTTAATTTAATATCATAAAATTCGAAAGAAGCAGTAATATTTGTCGTTTTTATGATTAATCCCCGTCCACCCATTGTCACTTTCTCTTTGTTTCCTTTCTCTTTCACCTTTGCTTCTACCCAACGCCGAATCATTCCTTTATATATTCTAATCCAATAGTATAATAATTCTATCTTTCAAACTTTTTAGCTTAGTGGACTTCAACTGTAATGGCATTCTACTGTTATTTTTTGTATTAAACATATATGTTCACAGTTCATCATGAACACTTGGCTTTGAGTAAACCCAGTTGTCAATCCAGTTTTTAGACAGAGAAATTTTCATAGAGAGAGAAAGAGAGAACAAAAGGGTGTAGTGAAAGTCCTATATAGAGAGAGAAACACGGATTACAGATGCTCTGGGCATGGGGAAATTGCAAGGACAGAGACTGCCAGTGCAGAACCAGAACAGCGATGGAGTTGGTTCTTCAACTTTCGGTCAGAGATGTTCGATGGGTTTTTCAAGAATCGGCTTACAATTTAGTTTCAAGTGTATCGCCGTTTTGCTACTGAGTATTGCCCTTTTTCTCTCTGCTGTCTTCTGGATCCTTCCACATCCTTCTAAGTTATCTGGGTTTGACGCTAAAGAGGCGATCAAGCATGCCGGTCAGTTTCATTATGCTTTTGACTTATATAGACTTTCGTCTCCTCCTCTACTGATGTCTTATTAGGGTTTTGGATTATTTTTTTTAGTTTGCTGTGCAATTAGGGTTTGTGGGTGAATTAGGATTGTGGGTTTATCTGGGTTTGTTCTTGTTTTGCATAAATAGGGAGAAAATGTATTGGGTCTGGTGATTTCCCTTTTTGCTGTGCTGTAATGTTCTCAATTAGATGCCTAGTATTGAAATGGTTGAGAATTTCCGGACATCTTTGAAGCAGCCCGAGGATTCATATAGCTGATCCCAGTTAGTTAGATTAAGCTTTAGTTGAGTGGTTGATTGCAGTATATCGTTGCACTGTTTGAGTAGAAGGATGTTTTTTGGTTTTACTAGGCTTATACATGTAGGCTCGTTGTGTTTGTTTCTCAAGGTTATTGCTGGTTTGCTGCTTCAAAGAGTTCTAATGTTGTTAGATTTAATTGTTCTATGTAAGTATGAGTGTGTGATGGCTCAGGTGCAGTTTAAGTTCTTCGTTCTTGCTCTTGAGCGGGTTTGCTGCTTAGGATTTTTGGTGATGCTTTATGAAGGGATGCATTTTCAATGGAAAAAGGGTGTAAGGAGATGGAAATACTGATAGTTTGGTCCCTATATTGTCTAGCTTTAGTAAATGGAGATCCTGATTTCCTTCTTTCTGGCAGCATAAAATACAAGATGATTTTTTTTTTCTCTGGGACGCCTCTCATGATCTGTTTGGTTATAGCCAGGAAGTGCTGTTGTAGATCTTGCTTCACAAACTTATTCCTTTCTGCAGAATTTTGGCACCCTGAGTAGTCAATAACAAGCACTAGATTACTTTTGTGCTTACCTTGGCTGGTGGAATTCTAGCTGAAAGTGGAAGCCCTCTTCTCCTTTGCTCATGTCTCTGTTGATTATAGTGATCTAGGCATTACGTTGAACGTCAGTGTTCAATCGTTTATGGTGCTGTTTTTTCCTTTAAATTTACCCGATGAAGACAATGTCCTTTAAAATTTACGTGTGATGTGACTGTTTGATCATTGATGTGGATAATCTCCTAATATTGGTGACCATTCAGATATTGTCAGCTGTGGAGGCTGATTTCCCGTTCATTTATTTATCACCTTTGGTTTCTAAACTCATCCTTACGTCTTGGTGTTGCTGTGTTTTTCAGCCACTACTCAAGCATACTTCAGATTGGAGAAGCCAGTTTCAGACATTGTTCCCCACATTGCAAGACTGGAGTATGATATTTTGGAAGAGATTGCTATCCCTAACATGAAGGTTTGCAACCTACCTTAAATTGAAATCGTAGTTTATCAATGCTGTCTCTTTTCAGTTGAGTGCAATTCAGCTTGACAATGGAATTTGCAGGTTTCCGTCCTATCTGTGCATGCAGCAGGTGCGGCTAACCAGACTAACGTAATATTTGGTTTTCTTCCGGATCCAGTTGATTCTTCTAGTACTCCAGTGTACTTAAGTCTGCTGAAGTCTGCTTTATTGGAACTGTATCTTCAAGATACCAATTTGACATTAACTTCCTCAATATTTGGACAACCATCTTCATTTGAGGTTTTGAAGTGTCCTGGTGGTATCACTATGATACCCGAGCACCTACCCTTTTGGGACCTACCTGATGTCCTCTTCAATTTTACTCTCCACAGCTCTATTGATGAAATAAGGGAAAATTTTATTGAGCTGAAGGAACAACTGATATCTGGCTTACGTCTCAGTCAGAGTGAGGTATACGATAATATCTACTAATCTTTTTTTGTTTTTGAATTGACATTTCTGGATGAGCGGGAACGGTTAGATTTTGGATGCTTCTTAAATTAAGACTTGTGCATACTTTAGATTGGTCTGCTTTTGGAATCTTGGCAAAGAGTGCACCCACATTTGTGTTGAGCTTTCTGACCATGCTTTTGTCTACCTATGCATCCCCTTTGGTCTAGCTTAGTACCTTTTCATGGCTTAGGAATCACCTCGATCTTGATCCTTTCTTTACTGCTATGCTACCGATCTCAACTGAACAAAGCAGTTCTATTCTATGGTTCATTTTTATGAGAAACAAACTATAAAAACATGTGCAGTGCAGTGTTCTTTTATGATTTTTCATTTGGTCTGTGGGTCACTTGCTTTTGACTTTTATATTTATTTCCAAGGGAAGTTTCCCCGTGAACTATTCACAGTTTGCAACCTTCACACTTAAACTATGGAGTGTTGCTATTACCCCTTGTACTACAATATTCTGTATTTGTAACCCCCCCCCACCCCTAAGAGGAATCTGAAATAATAAGTGTATTTCACATGCCATACACGGGTCAACCTAAGCCACGTGGCATTTTCCTTAGAATAAATCCCCTCTCCCAATACTTGTTACCTTTATGCAACTCACATACTTAAATTATTGGGTGTTTCTATTACCATTTGATCTTCGATTTTTCCTATTTATTATCTGTAGACGAAAACCAACTTAAGATTCTAAACAAATTTATTAGGGTCCGATTGGTAGAAGGGGTGAATTATTTAAAAAATTAGTTTTTATTTGCATAAAACTTTTTGGTAAATTAGGGTTTATTGAAAATTGAGATCTTCTGAAAAAATAAGAGCTTATTTGAAATTTTTCCTCGGCTCTATGTTTTAAATTTTTGGTCTTACTGTTATTTTAGATTTATGGGTTTTTATTAATGCTGATTACATTATATTTGGATAAGAGAAGAAGAAAGAACAAGTAGGAATTTTTTCTACGTCTTAATCTTCAATTTTATGTTAATTTTTTCTGGTGTTGCTGATATATTAATGTTATGTTGTTTTAACTGAATTCACCATTGTTAATTAAATTATGCCATGGTTTGCATCCCGGTTTATTTTTTAATTTATTTCTTTGTGGTGTTGCTGTTATTTTGGGGTTATGGAGTTCAACTAGGTTTACTCTTACCAGCAAAAGAAGTAGAATTTTGAAGAAAATTACAGAGAAAAAAAACTTAATAAGAAGAGAAGAAAGATAAATACAAAATAAAGGAAAAATGCCACACAACAGCTGTTTAAAGACTAATTTTAGCTGTCACACGTCACTAAGAGAGTGAAGTTTCTCTTCATGCCTCTTGGCACTCCATGATCTTTTAAATAGGGGAACATTGTAGTTCAGGGTAATGGCAACTCTCTGTAGTTCGATTATGAAAGTTATTAGATGTGAATACTTTAGTGTTTTTTAACGCATTCTCTCTTTATATTTTAGAATGAGTTTCTTTAAGTTTTGCTTCCAGATGTCATATTTTCTTCGATGTTTTAATAGTTGAGTGGATACTCTTTTCCAATGTATACTCCTTTATTTTCTTCTTTCTCTTTGACGATTCTCCTTTTCACATTATAAATTCCCTACTCAAGTATAGATGAGTCGTTCCAAAGATAAGGAGTTATGTTCCTTCATTAAATTCTTTTAGCAATTTTTGTTGTTATTTGAATTACAATTCCTAATTGATGTTAATATTACCTTTGTCAAAAAAGAATTTTTTTTTGTAATTGATGCTAAAAGGAACATAATGATACACAATGCGTGTGTTGGAAGTTTCTTGCTTAAATTGTGAATAAAGAGATCGATGGTTGTCAAGTAACAAAGCTTTGTTGGATATATGCCACACAAATCTTGGTGTATCTGGTTTTAATTGGATTTCCCTGTCAGACATTTGCGTGATCTGTCGCGAGGAGGTCTTAGGCATGTTTTTCCTATGCTGAGGCTGTCATAAGCAGTTCAATATTGCTGAATGAGATGGAAAAGTACCTATTGCTACTCATGCCATAGTGATATATAATTCATAGTTAAACAATAACTATTTGCCACCGTGTGATTGGTCCAAAGGGTGGGTCACGGATGGATTTCTCGGTTATCAAAAAAAAAAAAAAAAAAACTATCTGCCACCCTCTAGTGATGTGATGTCAAAGTTATATGACCCCTATGGGCAAGTTGATATGTTTTCATGTTTGTTACATCAATAATTTTCTGTTTGCTGCCTTTCCCTGTCTTATTTTTCTCCTTCCCCTGTATGGGAAATATTAAAGTGGGTGCAGGCATTTCTGTCTGGCTTTTCGTTCATGCTGTTTACCATAGTACATTTCTAACCGTCAGATCTGACTTATTTTTCTCCCTTATTTCTGTCAGAGTGTTTTCTTACAGATATCAAATGAAGTTGGCTCTACTAAAGATCCCCCAGTTATAGTTGAAGCTTCAGTATATTCAGATATTGGGAGTCTGCAACCTCAGAGGTTAAAACAATTGGCTCAAATAATTATGGGATCTGTTCCTAAATCTAATCTTGGCCTTGACAACTCTGTTTTTGGTAAAGTGAAGCAAGTAAGTTTATCTTCCTTTCTAAACCGTACTGTTCATGCTGCCCCGCCTGCTCCAACTCCTGCTCCTGCTCCAAATGAACCTTTGTGGCCATCACCTTCCCCATCACCTTCTGTTTCTTCATCTCCATCTCCATCTCCAGCTCCCTTGTCCAACTGTCGTAGATTACAGTCACATGCTACGCATCATTGTGGTCCAGCTCGTGGAGAAGAACCTAGCAGCTCTCCATCTCCCATAGCTGATCCACCTTCTCCTGTGACAAGCTCTGGTCCACCTTCAAGTAGTTCTGGAATTGCAGCAAGCCCATCATCACATGCACCGACTTATCCTCCAAAACTAAGTCCCAGGGTGAATCTTTCTCCTGGTCCTTCTCCACAAATGTCTTCCTCAATCTCATCTTCATCATCATGTAAGTTTCTCCTCATCATGTGATCTTTATATTTGTGTTATCTCAATAATTCATTCTTCGTTATCATTTTGACATGTTATTACCTAGTGGGTAGCATCTATCATTTGCTTGGAATGGATAAAGAACATATGGAAATTGGTGACTTTAAGTTGTTTCTTTAGGATCTTTCTTTAGCTACAGCATTTTTTGCTCTGGAGGTAACAAGAAATAAAGTGAAAAAGTAGGAAGCTCTTTCATGGAAATCATGTACCGGTGGTCCTTGTGATTAGTCTTGTAGGAATTTATGATATTTTTGTGCTGCTCAGTAGCTGTTTGTTTCGCTTTCTTTCTTGCAGCTCTTGCACCTGGCTTTTCTTATAAGGAGCTCTGCTTGTTCCTGGTTATTTGGATTGGCAGTATTTCATATCCTTGGTTGGACGTGGTGACTATGTCTTGTTCTCGTTTGACAAGACGTTAACATCTTCAAAGAAGAAGAGAGAAGTATACTTGGCAACAAACGACTTTATTTGACTAGGAATTATAGCATCTTTTGCCAATTAGTGTGTGGTTACCATGGCAAGTCATGTTAACCACCCTATATAAACAGAAGAACCACAGGTCAAAGCCAAAAGGTGGCAGGACTCTGTTTGATACAATGACATCACATGAAGACAATTACAAAGACGTTTTCTTCCCGAAGGGAATGACTACTCAAGAAAACAACTACATGCTCATCTGCAGGTTTTCAAGGAGATACCAATCGTAAGATATGTTGGTTCATCTTGAACAAGCTGCAAAAATAATGCAAAAGAGCAAATAATTTACCTTGATGTATATTCTAACTCGAAACTGTAATCAGCTGCTTTTCATGTGCTAAGCTTTTAATCAGATAAAAATATCAGCCTTTGGCACTTTATGCATTAGTATGCTGCAAAATGCTGACTGGTAAGGTTCTTTGTTTTTTGGGATCGCAGAGAAATCTCTGAGGGCCATCCCTAGATGTCATGATAAAGTACTGTAGAAAGCATGTCAACATTTTGAAAAAGAAGGAAAAATGTAACTATGAGAAAGTAATATGATAATCAAAAGACAATGATTTAATAACCTTCTATCGTCTTCTTCCATAACTTCTTAGATTACATCATAAGTTGAAATTTACATCTCGTTCGTAATGCACAACAGATTTCAAGAACTCTAGAAAAATGGATACTTATTCCACATTTTTATTTAACTATGAATACTGGATTTTGAATTATAAATTGTTTAAACATTTATCAACTGGATTATTCTACAATGGGCCAGACGTGAATAAAAGTGTACATTAGATACACACCAAAAGCACCACCTAAATCAGATTACCAAGAACCTCTTAACATCTGACAATACTACAGCATATCAGGCCACCAGCAGCAGCTAATGAACGCGAGGCAAATAGATGCCTGACCTCTAATTTGCTCTTTACATGTTCTATGGTCACATATTCCCTGTACAAAGAAAGGCAAACTATGTACAGCAGACTTGTGAACTGGATCATTAATCAACCACAACTGTATGAATATATAGATGCCACATTTGCATATGTATTGGGAAAATCAGTAAAACTGCAGGTGCTCAAGGCTTGAGTCATGTCAGCTGGCACACTAGCAGTTAAATAGTAGGGATTATGACTTGTCCCTTTTAGTTGGAATGAGAGAAAAAATTGGTGCTGTGTCAGCAAAAACTCGTCTTCCTTCACTAGAGACGGATTGAATCTTCCATGCTGGGCCAAGAAGCCATGATGTTGCAGCTCCTCCTATTAAACCACCGAGCTGAAATGTTAATTAGAAAAGAGTTAGAAAATCAGACAAGCATTCAAACATATGCCAATGTAAATAATTGTTTGACTTGGATGTATTTATGTACTTATTAAACACATCTACTGCATTTAAAACAAAGTGAAAGGGCACAAAAAACAAAAGAAGAACAAAAAGAAGAGATGGAGGAGGAAGTACAAAGAAGAAGAGAAGGACGTGACCAGTTGAGGTACACACAAGCCAGTCCGGACACCACAGTTATCAGAAACAAAAGAGAAAAGATGTAACCAGAAGAGCAATGAATTATCTTCCCATACTACTTCCTTTTTTCTGAATACAGATTTGGTAAAACATCAGAGAAGGTTGAGGTTGGTCCTAAATTGGCTCTAGACAGATTTCTCGATATAAAAAAATAAAATTTTAAAACTCACAGAATGTACAACAAGCGGAAGGCACCTTTTACGAGATGAACAAACCTTTGTCGGAACATGAGACACCACAGAGACTTTGCATTCTCGAAAACAAAGCTCTTAAATATGGTTTACTAATTGGATAAAGTGAAAAATTACAGGCAATGATCTTGATATTTTTTTTTCTTTTCTCTCACCAGAGGTTAAAAACAGCAACAAAAAGAGGAGAAGATGCACATGGGAGAAGCTCGCAATGCCATTAATTGTCGTTACAAATAAAAAAGCAGGCTCATAAATAGTTATGTGATAAAAAGCAAGCGCTTTGGTGGGAATACATCCAGATCAAGAACATGATGGAAAAGTTAGATATTACTAACATGTCCCCAGTTGTCGATCCCTTTGGTCATTAGTCCAATTGCCTGCAAGGAAAATGGTTGCCAGCACTAGATGAATTAGGACTGAAATTCGAAAAAGAGATCAAACTTGATACTTATGAATCAATAGACGTGTAAGTATTATGGTTCTAAGGTACTGAGCACAGATATGTGCAGTTTTTATGATTAATTTTCATTCCTTAAACCACTAATAGCATCTTCACCCTATTAAAGATCACAAGAACATATAAATTTGGAGCTATGCTTAATAATAAGATATGCCCCAATTACTCGCTTGGTGAATGCCAACGAAAGTGCATTGAGCTGGGTAGGGAATGAAGTGTTTTACCAAATTTAGAACAATCACATTTGCTATGTATCGAAGATCCCCCTCGGTGCCTTTGACCATGCCCCTATGCCTCAAAACGAATACTGCAAAAGATCCAACCTGGTAATGACACAAAAACGTGGAGATCAGTATTTCTTAACCTGATAAATGAAAAAGAGGTAAGTCTAATTCTTTAATTTCCTCAACAGCTGTTCAGAAAGATCCATACTTAAATGGATTCCTTGTATTTGCCAGAAACACAACTTCATCAAAGAAAATAATATGTACAATGATTGTTGAATCTTAAAAGTCTACTTTTTCGTGAACTACATACAACTCGAAGGCAAGTCAATTTTCCCAGTAACACTAATGAAGTCTGTGGCGAAGTATTACATACATAATGGATCCACAGAAGTGAAAAGAATTAAATATCAATTAGTTGGATGACATAAGGGGCAGAAAATCATGAAATAGCATGAAATGATAACCCCAGTTGCATACACCAATTAGCAAGTCCAATAAAAGTGCAAAAGTATAGAATCACTTACTAATCCAAAAATTGCTCCTGAGGCACCAACTGCAGGTGCCTTACTAAGCCAGTAACTCGTAGCTGAACCTGATTTCTTTCATAGGATACAATTAGAATCACTGTATAATAGGAATTTTCTTTGAGATAAAAATGTCATTGTGGTGATGTATCATTACTTGCAATTGCAGACGTCAAGTACAGAGCAACATATCTTTTAGGGCCACTAACTTTTTCAACACCAGGCCCAACCGAATTCAAGGAATAACAATTAACCTGAAAGAAGCCACATCTGCTTCAAAACATTAATAAGGGATGCATTTAGGAATCCAGGAAAAATGAAGTGAAGTCAGACCATGAGATGCACTATGTTTGTATGCAAGAATGACGAAGTAATCAGCCTCCATAGTTGCCCTTTGTCAATAAGACTGTTAATCTGCAACACATATCCATCAACACATAAGAACATTGTTATTATGGAAAATGATAAGTCGGCTGTTTACATATATAATCCAGTCTAACCTTAGCTCCCCAAAATAAAAGCTTGCCGTCTGTTGCGACTTGTGCAATATATATCCTGCAGTGATTTAAATAGAAAATGTTAATTTCTCTTTGTAACAATAGCTCTTTGTCCATTATACCAATCAACATCATCACTTGAAAGGTTCCTTTTTCTGCTTTTATTTTTTTCAGACATTTGCAAGAGGGTTTTTCCTTCATTCTGAGAGGGTTAAGGTTAAAAGATTATAAGTACGAAAGCCTGGATCTTTCAGAAAACGGGTTCCTATTCAAAGAGTACATAACCACATGATAAGCTCACACTAAACCGTCAATTTGGGATCCAAATTCGAGATTTTTCCTTGGGAGGTATTGACTTAAATAAACACTAATCCAAAACTAAAAAATCATTTTTTTTTAAAAAAAGAAGATAAAAAAAATCATAATATTCACATCGTTTTGGTTAAGAATGCAAAACTTACAATATGTTAAGTGCAAGGAATATGTTGGTCCATTTCCTTTCACTGGAAAAGAATGATCTTGATGACTTTGAGTATGAATTCTGAATCTTTTTGAATTTCCTTCTACTTTCATCAGCACTGAAGAATAATAAGCTCATGTCTTCGGCAGAGAAGACATCCTGTGACCACTGAAGGATGTTGAATCCAGTGACATGAAAGGTCCATTTATGCCATGCATCCTTCAATATAGGGCCATGAACATGACAAAAAATATGCTGCGCAACAAGCAAAATGGCAGTTAAGATCTTGGCATTTCCAGAATTTCATGATACTCCTATTATGAGGAGACATGTAACACATCAAAGCAAATCAACCTATCTGAAACGGGACAAGTTGACCAGACCACTCAACATCCAAAGGACTCTTCCCACTAGAACGACTGATGCCTAATTCATTCGCTCACAACCCTTAATCTTTGCAGTCATTTTCTTAGACCCACATTAAAGATGAGGGTTTCTGAGAGTTGATGGACAATCAAATTATAATGAATCATCAAATGGATATAGAGGATTTATACAGCCAACCCCAACTAATGGTTATTGACTGTAACAGACCAAAGTATTGCTAATGAATTCATGTCACTCTTTTCCAAGATTCTGATAAGCAATACATCAGCATGTTGGCAAACATGACACAGGTCAAAGATTTTCAATTTCAATTACTTTCAAAACAAATTTATGTCAGGATACAGGAATTATCCTTCAGTAACCGTGTGAACAGTGCCATTGCTACAAAATTGCAAAAAAAAAATAATAAAAAAATGTGCGAAAGGTGAGTTATAGTATGAACCCAGAAGTCTAATTATGCTATGCACTCACAAAATTAGATTTATGAACAGTCAGGATTCTTAACTAACCTACTAAAGAAATCAAGATATTCAAGAGGTTAATTGTTGCACAAGTTATTTGAATTTCTCAGTGTTCTCTTCCTTTTTCTGCTTTCATTTGGATCAATTTGCACACAACATTCGAAAACTCAGAGTTAATTCATACATAAAAAATTCAAGATCAAGAAGGTACCTTGATAGAGGATTGAAGACGGCGGTGGAGGACGTCGCCGAGGCGGAGTGCGGCGGCGTTGGTGATGATGTGGGTGGTTGTGGGACCCCATATGGATACTGTCTGATGAAATTTGGGATTGGATGGAAGGGATGACCAACCCGCCATTTCCATTTGGCTCCGAAAAAAATTTCTAAACCCGAACCAAATACCCAATATTTTAACGACTGCCAAATCGGGGTTAATTGCTATAGCGCCCCTCGTAGTTTGTCATAAATAGCAGATGCATCCGGTATAGTTTTATTTTGGGGTTAGGGGGTGGGGAGGAGATTTGAAATTGGAGAAAATATCGAATACATAAAATACATTCTACATATACAATAACAATAAAAGTGAACGATCAAAAAACATACCTACATAACGAATGCATTACATATGTATGTAGGATGTATCAAAATATTCTTTAATTTTATGATTTTAAACATGTAATAATAATAATATATCTGATATAATCCTACAAATTACGTTCGAGTAAATAATATATTCAGTGTAATTTTACAAATGAGATTAAATATGAATCTGAGAAAAATAAAATATAGGCATACCTAATTACTCCTATATTTGTTGGGGTAAAAAAAACTGTTTATAATAGATATTTGGCTCAAAAAAAGATTGCAAGAAGAAAAAAAAGGACAGCAAAAGTTCAAACTACAAAGCGAAAAAAAAAAATGCATCTTTTTAAATGGACTAAAATAAAAAAAATAAGATAAATAAATTGAAGGAAAAAAAATATAATATAAAACAGGTCCTACTAGAACACCAGCTTCTTTACATGGAATTTGTTAATCATTCCTTCACCTACCACAACAAATGAATTTGTTTGTTAATGGTATCATCATCATTCTAAAAAAATACTAGATTTTGAGTTTGAGGTTTTTGATAGACATATAATTTTTGACCAATAGGACAAATAGAAAGTTTGGTCCATAAAGTCACATTGAACATGGAAATAGTGGGCCTTCTCTTTCTCTCCATTTCTTCTATGCATATTTGTGGCTGAAAATAATTCCATCACTTTGATAGCACTCTTGAAATCTAGAAGCCATTAGTAAAGGGTTAATTTCATATCTAATGGTCAAAATAAGTATGAAGTATCATGTTTCTGCGAGTTTCCTATGTGTATATAATTTAGGTTCATTTACTTATTTTTTTGACTGAGAAGGAAGGACGGGCGCATAGCATACCTTATGAATCTTTTTGACCCCATTCTCAGATAATTTCCATCCATCAAATTCAGAAAGATATATAGTTTTGTCAACATACCTGTTTAGTTCCTATTGAAGCAAAGAATTATAAAAGCAAACTACTCTGTACTGTTATTAAATGAAATAAGGAACCATTATCAAGAGAAAATCCAAGGATTCCACCAAGCTCTCCCTGCCCAAAAAAACAAAATAAAGTATTAGCAATAATGTTGTAGCAGATAGCTCGACTTATATCCCGTGTTATAATGACTTAAGGTCACCTGTCAGTGTATATAAGTTAAACTCGGTAAATAAAGTATTAGCAATATGTTACCTCTAGGAAAAGCAGAAGTTGTAGTCTCAAAAGTGTTGAAGTATCTGTGTCTCCAACTTGACATCAAACTAAAAGGCCAAAGAGAGGTAAGCTGAGTCCAACCCCAAATGAGAGGATTCTGTATGTTCTCCTCGTCCTCTTCTTCTTGTTGTTCATTAAATTCATAAGTGTAACCATTTTGGTCCTCATTGTTTGAGAATCCTTGCAGTTGATACCGACAAACGGGACAAGTATTATGGAGTCTAAGCCATGGAACAATGCATTCAGAATGATAAAAATGCTTGCAAGGTAACTCTGTAACTTCTATCCCAACTTCAAACTCATCCTTGCAAACAGGACAAACAGAGTCATTTTCCAAAAGGTTTGGTGTTAGGTAAATTCTTGGCAATGCATCGATTACTGAAGATGTCGTTGGAGGTGGCCCTGGCCTGTCATTCTGAGTCAATTCTTGAAGGGATGGCAAATAAAACGCGTTCTCATCAGGAGAGACAGGCCTAATAGGTTGATCATCAGGGCCAATAAATTGGAGAATGACACGAGCACGTTGTCTAGTCCTACGATGATTTTCATCACCATCGTTGTTTTGTTGCCTAATTGGTGGATCAACCATGAGTGCTAAGGCATCAAGAAGGCGAGAATTGGAGGAAGGTTGTGGTTGTAGCCTTGTGACATTAGAAAGTACAAGCCTAGGCCTTGTCACATCAAGTTCATAGAAAACTTGACCATAACAATGAGGACATAAAATTTCAAATGGATTGGCTGAAGTTGTCCTAATGGATCTTTGACAATGTCTACACCAATAGTAATGGTATGTCCTCATTCTCTGGACTCCATTGACAATAACTCGAGCACGAGGGATCGATGGCATGTTCTTTTATTTATGTGAAGAAAAGAAGAATAGCTAATTAGATGTAACAAAGACAGAAATACAAAGGCTTTTTATAGATGGTTTCAAGAAGAAATGCTTTGCATGGAGAGATTCTTTTTCTCTGCAGTTTCCTTAATACTTCATGACTTCTCCTGCTAAAAGTTAAGTATAAAGAGTTAAGACAAACGTATTGGCAACAGTAAATTGTGTTTTAATTTTAATACATGAATTTTTTAGTTGTTTTTCAAGATACTTACTTTTCTTCTTTCCTTTCTCCTTGGGCATGTGTTGTATGAAAAATTATTGTAAAGCTTTAAAACTAGTTAAGGTCATATGTTGTACAAGGCATAATAGCTAAATCACTAGCAATTTGACAAAACATTAAAAAAAAGTGCTATAGAATAGTTAGTCAAAGGTTCATATACAATTAGGTGTGGTACAAATATACATAAGATGATGATGATCTTGAGAAATAGAAACTCCGTGCGGAGATATATGGAGATCAATTGATGAGTTAAGATATCTAACTTTATTTAATATTCTTTTACATAGTATACACTCTCATAGTATTGCTAAGTTTTCTTTTTTACTTTTACATAGAATTTCCAATCCTGAGAGTCTAATTTCTCAGGTTGAATTGTAAACACACTCTCACTAAAATTATCTTTACATGGAATACGCTCCTAAAATTACTTAATCTAAAAATTATCATTCCCTTTTTCAAAAAATCGGATTAAAATTAAGACAAACATGCCATCAAACTTTGAAAAATTGTTCATCCATTAAAAGTTTAGCTCATTTTGGTTTGAGAATAGATAGTTAAACTTTTAACGGACAACATAATCGAGTCTTTTTTCAAAATTTAATGACATATCTAAATATTTTCTATTTTAATAAATAATTTAATCAATGACGTGACCAATCTACTCAACAAGTGATTTTAGTAGAGCATTTTTGAGTTAGGGGGTTTAGAGGAAAAAGCAAGTGGCAGCTCTGGATTGGGTTTGTCTTTACCTATTTCTCCTTCATCTTCTTCTAAACCTCAACTCCTCTCTCAACCTTTCCTTCTTTCTTCTTCAACTTCTGCAATCTCTACTCCCACTTTCCATTCCTCCATTACCCCCCATGAAAATCTATCCATAAAGTTTCATTCTTTCTATCCAAAACGCCCCAAAAAAAGAAAAATCAAGAATGTCTCTACCAGTATTCCAAACAGCACAAATCAAGCCTATCAATACCCAAATCATTCCTTACTCAAAACCCTTGTTTCCCCCTTTGCTCTGTCGCCCAATTAGAGCCTTTAAAGTTTGTAAAATCAAGGCTACAGCGTCGCCGGCGGTCGATGGAGACCCAGTTTCTGGTTTGGAACGTTGCTTTCAAGGGTCACCTGCGCTTGATCATCCGGCGTCTTCGTCCTCTTCTACGGTCATGTTTGCGCCGGTGATGAAGGGGGGAAAATATGGTGCGCTTGGTTCGGTTACTTTGGAAAAAGGGAAGCTTGATATGTCATCGAAGCAGCAGACCAGCTCTACTCCCGAGGTTAGTTCTTGTTTTCCTTTACTCTGGAAAACTTGAAGCGATTTCTTCAATAGCTTCCTAGGTAATTGAATGGAACAGTCTCAGAATTATCTCCTTGTGGTGTATTTATGCTAATACTCAAATATTTGATCATAGTTCTTGCTGATTGCTAATGGTAGTTGAGAACGCTCTTTCTAAGAAATAAGACTTAAAGTTAAGTGGCAGTGAGTTTCTTTTGAAGTAGAAGTTAATCTAAAAAAAAATACGAGTATTTGAAATTTAGGGAGTTCCAGACTTTTTGAGATTCCCCAACTAGCTTGGGTTAATTAGGCTTAGTTGATTGACTGGTATGGAGTTTTAGGAATTGCTTGCCTGGTCTCAGGCTCCTCATTTGTCATTTTCTTTATTCTTGGAGCAAGAAGAAGGTTATTTCTACCAGTAAGATGATTCCCGTTGCTATTTACAATCGATTGACAAAGGTCTACCCAACTCTGACAAACCTCAAACACTTAGATGCAAAGTGTTAAACTGAGTCTGGTATCACTAACATGACAATATGTGTCCGAGAATACATAATTCTGAAGTTGCTTACTAGATTTTTGATGTGTGTGGTGCCTTTTTTAAAGGTATCTTGTTGCTATTTTTTCTGTTTTTAGCATCTTTCCTTTTCAATGAAAAAAAAGTTGAATGCATTTTTCAGTTCGGCATATATGATGTGAAATGGTGCTTCTGCTACTATATAAGATATTAACATTCTAATCCAACTATGCAGTCTCTCTCTCTCTCTCTCATGATCTTAAGCTTCATTGTTAACCTTGTGGCTTGTGTGACTATTTGGTAAACACTTAGTCGAGCAAATTTGCTAATAATTTCGCGACATCACAGCTTTCAACTGGCGGAGGAGGTGGAAATATGGGGAAAAATCTAAATCATGGCGGTGGTGATGGAGGTGATGATGATGGTGATGATGACGATTACTTTGATGATTTCGATGATGGTGATGAAGGAGATGAGGGTGGGCTCTTTAGGAGACGAATGCTACTGCAGGAAGTAAGAGGCCTCTGCAAGTGGAAACTGCTTCTGCTTAATTCTGGATTTATTCAAACAGTGTCATGTTACTCACAATTTTTCCATGTTGCCCAGTTGTTTGATCGTAAATTTGTTGATGCCGTGCTGAATGAGTGGCAGAAGACGATGCTGGATTTACCACCTGGACTTCGGCAAGCCTATGAAATGGTAAATTGCGCTATGCAGTTGTCTCAAACTTGTCTCGTTTCTATGTCTGACTTTAATTTCTGCCTTTTCATCCAGGGATTAGTCAGTTCTGCTCAATTGGTGAACTTTCTTGCTTACAATGCTAGGCCTACCGTGGCTAGATTTATTTCTCGGTTACTTCCTCAAGGATTATCCAGGGCGTTCAACGGCAGGTAATGTAGCACCCTTACAGTACTCTAAACTCCTCACAGGGAAAATATTTTGGACAAAAATCTGTCTGCTGGATATACAGTATGTAGTGGCATGTCAGAAATATCATTTGCTGAGCAGAGTAGTTATTCTGTCTGTTTAAATTAATTTCCTGTTGTTCTTATAAAGTAAAAAATTAAGATCTTCTTTTAGTATCTTGCATCTTCAATTTTCAAATATGTTTCTTAGCATTGCAGTCACTACTTCAAATCATTATTGTGTTAGCTTCACAGACATTTTTGAGCACTCATCTTCCTAGGCTTGTTCAAGATCATGAAAGCATTTTTTTTTAGTGAAACAGAGCGGTTTTTACTCATTAGCCCCACACATTCCATCAAAACAGCTGCACCGCAAAGCTGGAAAGGGAATTTCCTCTTCCATACCTCTGCAGCCATAATTGGTTATATTATGGAGCTATTTTGAAATGAGATGAGTTGGCAGCATTGATCATCACTTTTGAGTTTTTGGGGTTTGATCTGCTGCAGAAGTAGGAACAGTCTTGTTTTATCTTTCAAAAACTTGTAGGATATTGATAGTGCCAATTTTCCATGAATTCAAATCACACCACCAAACCCTATAAAATATAAAACTCTTCAGAATGAAAGTTGCTCCAGCTATAGCTTCCCACAAAGTTGAAAGCTTGTACAAATATTTTTACCGTTGATAAATAGAACAAAAATTGAAAACGAAAAAGAAGACTGGAAAAATTGGTTGGTGGTTGAATTCGATTTTTCATTGGGTACCATAATTGGCAAAAAGGAAAAAGGAAAATGAAACCATTTGTTTGAAGGGATGATGTGTCGCTAGATGCCTCACATCCCTTGCCCCAAAAGAAACAAGAGTCAGATTTCCAAGTTGCCGTATAATACCAAAAGACATCTATACCCTCACCTCTATAACATTATCTCGTTATTATTATCTCAATTTCGAAACAGATAAGGTAACCTCAGTCTCAGCTGCTCCGTCATCCCCATTGTTGCCAGTATTCGGCGGCAAAAATGGGAACTCTCTACTCTGCCATTGACTACTGGCTCGTCAATCATTCACTTATTTAAAGCCTTGTTATGGGCACTCATTTTCCAAGACTTGTCACGCTTGTTCAAGATCATGAAAGAATTATTATTTATTACTCATTAGGCCCAAACATTCATTGGAACAGCTACACTGCAATAACAACTAAGAATGCAAAGCTGAAAAAGGAAATTTCTTTTTCCATACTTCTGCGGCCAAAATGTGGTAATGTTATGGGTTTTATAGTTTGAAATGAGATGAGTTGGCAGCATTGATCATTTACTTTTAGTTTTTGGGTTTGATCTGCTGCTGGAAGGAGCAGCAGTCTTGTTGTATCCTTCAAAAACTCTAAGGGAATTGACAGCGCCGATTTTCCATGAAGATCAAATCACACCAGCAGAACATATAAGATATAAAACTCTGCAGGATGAACATTGCTCTGGCTATATAAGCCCCAAAGTTGAAAGCTTTGTAAATCCATGGGGCAGTTTGACACCTTAGTCTATGTCATCTAAGCTTTTCAAATTTTTGTTGTCAATTGTTTTGCTGTCTAACTAATGTATTTAAGTATTCAGTTTTTTACCGCATATTGAAGTGGCATTTCCAGTTGCCTTAATTTTTCTGGATTGTCTCTCTGTGACAGGAAGATTGCAGATCCAGCTTTTTTGAACAAGCTGCTTCTGGATCAGGCACTTACAATTGGTTGCTCAGTGTGGTGGGAGGTCAAAAATCGTAAAGAAAGGTATGTTTGTTATTATCTTTTTTAATGTTCTTTTGTTTTTTTTTTTGGGGGTGGGGGTGGGGTTGGCTTTCTTCCACACTTTTTGCATCCTTACTCTGTTCATAAATGTTAATTGTTGGTAAAACACAATATAAGAGGATTGACTTAATGCACATGTTCTATTTTACTTTGATCTAGGATTAAGCAGGAGTGGGATCTTGCTCTTCTTAACGTCCTAACTGCAACAGCTTGCAATGCTGCTGTGTTTTGGACGCTTGCTCCTTGTCAATCCTATGGGAATACTTTCCGCTACGATTTGCAGAACACATTACAGAAGCTGCCGAACAATATCTTTGAAAAGAGTTACCCTTTAAGAGAATTTGATTTGCAGAAGAGAATTCATTCCTTTTTCTATAAGGCTGCAGAGTTGTGTATGATTGGCCTCAGTGCAGGAGCTGTGCAGGGGGGTCTTTCAAATCTTCTTGCCAGTAAAAAGGAGGGAAGGTCAGCAGTTTTTGGCTTATTGACCATTTATTTATACAGTTGGGCTTTTGTTTGGATCTATTTTTTCAGGTAAGGGAAATGTAAGGTATGTCCATTACTGATGGCTTCTGTTTACCATTCACTAGGTTATCAGTGTCTATCCCATCTGTGAGTAGTAATGCACTCGGATATGGGGCCTTCCTTGGTGTATATGCAAACCTGCGTTATCAGCTGTTGAATGGATTTGACAGAGCTGTTTTTAACTACTTTGATGTTATTGGGGTGGCTCTCGTCTTCAGCACTGCCATGAGGTATTTAGCTGCATAGTAGATGCTTAGCTGCACAGTAGTTTACTCAGGCAAATTAGTTTGTTTTTTGTCGGTTTCAATTTCCTTTCCTCTTTTACTACTATCGGTAAAAGTTTGTTATGTTTTCCTATTTCTGTTATTACTCGCTCTTCTGTCAGGTCTATAGTATCTTTTGAATTCTTCGGCTTCAGTACTTTATGACTGCACAGGTTTTCATATTTTTTGTGGATCTGTAAGAAGAATTTTACCACCTGTATCCCAGGATTAGGTGAAATTATACGCAATTTCTTTGATTGGAGGTTGGGAAATATTATGCAATATCGTTGATCTAGTAATCATACTGGTGTTTATTGATTTGATCTTTTCCAGTTCTCTAATATTTCATTGTATGCAGAGCGTTAAATGTTCAAGTAGGAGAGACATCAAGATTAGCTTGGCTTGGTGTGGAGGTGGATCCACTGGCTCATTCAGATGATGTCTTGAAGGCATACAGTAGGCCTACTGAAGGAGGGGTTGAGCAGTCATCTTCAAAATGGTTCATATCCAAGAATTCCATTGTTTCCGGGCTCGGGCTTTTGGGTATCAAACAAGGTCAGAGTGGCTCAACAACAGAGGGTGAAACATCAGCTCCTAAGGCTCGCAGAAAAAGAATAGTCAGGAAAAAGGTAGCAAGTTGAGCCTAGGTAGTTGATAATAGTACTGTATACTGCTCAATTTTTCCAAACCCAATTGGATGAGGAGTTTTTGTCTAAAGCATCAATTGCCAAGTAAAGAAAGCTGAGATGCAGGTTTGAATTATGATCATTGGATCCACTACATCAGGAGGTGATTTTACTTGGGACGCTGCGGAAGCTGCTTCTCGGTTTTTCTTCTCATTCTTTACTGGATTTTAGTAAAATGAGTATAAAGATCTAAATATTGAAGTTTGCAGTGGCTAGGTGGTAGGTACATTGCTGATCAATCTTGTTATCTTCATATGCTTATAATTTCATGGCTACACTCTTTATCTTTCAACTCTTCTTTTTGGCATTCTATGAGGATCATGTTTTCTTTTATTGTTGAGCAGGGATCACCTTGCCTGAGTAGTGATCTAGGGGATAACAACTTGGGTCATTTTCACATTTTCTGTTTATGCTTTTCCTATTCCAACCATGTACAATTTCCACAGCAGGAGTGAATTGGTAACTCTATGTTCAGGCAGCTTTCTATTTTCATAATAGTTGCAACTGGTTTGCATGTTTGGGCAAGAAGTTCATATGTATTGTTATTATTCTGTTTAATATTCAAATGCGCAGCCTTCATTTTTTTCCCACCAATGAATGTGATGAGCCTTCTGTTTCCTTTTCTCTTTTTAGTATAACTATTCTAAATTCAACGACAATGACAACATATTTGGTGTAATTTCATAAATAAGGTCTGTAAAGTGTAAATTGTACATAAACTTTACCCATATCTTGGTGGGAGGTAGAGATTGTTTTTGATAGATTTTCTGCTCGAATCATCATAATACCTAGTTTTATCATGTTATAAGTTGATGTTTATTATAAAAAGATGTAGCAATCCAATTAACCTCTTTCTTTAATACTTTTATTTATCATAATTTAAGTAAAAAAATTATATAAGATAAAAATATTGATCTTGAAGTCTAAAATATGAGAAAATGACATAAATAGTCCCTTAACTATAGGAATAGGTCTAAAATGGTCCCTTAACTATACACTTAACGGATTTAGTCCTTTAACTATTCAAAAACTCATCAGCTTTGGTCCCTTAACTATACACTTAACGGTTTTAGTCTCTTAACTATAAACTTACTGATTTTAGTCCTTTAAGTATTCAAAAACTTATCAAGTTTGGTCTTTGTCCATTTTTTAAATACAAATAGCTTAGATTTATATTAACGGAAATCTTTGTGAAATTAAATCTTTAACCCATTTTTTAAGTTGTTTTTTTATCCCCATCCTTTTTTCTTCAAACTACTCTTATAAAAAGAACAATACATCAACGATTCAATTAAAATTAATGAGGAAAGAAGATATAAGTCCTAATTTTATTCAATGGAGAATAAATTAAGCATATAATTGTTGTTAATGACTTGAATCCGCACTTGAATATGCTAATTAGTGCGGATTTTATTTAATTTACTCAAATTTCTTTACGTAAAATAAAATTAATAGAATAATAAGATTGATCTATTTAAAAAAAATTAAAAAAATTACAAATCTACCATTTTATAAATTTCAATTTCTGAAAAATTAAATAAATTTCGTTCAATGAAGTCGTTGGAGTACAAACTTTGGATTTAACGGGTGATAGTTTTTTTCTTTTTATAATAAAGTTTAGCTCAAGTCATTAGTAGCAATAATAGGCTTCATTTTATCCTCTATTGAATAAAATTATGACTTATATTTTCTTTCTTCGTGAATTTTATTTTAAATCATTGAGGTTAAGGTTCTTCGCATAAGGTTAATTTGAAGAAAAAGTAGCAGAGAGAGAGAAACAATAGAAAAAATTGCTAAAGGATTTAATTTCTCGAGGCATGAATTCCATTAATATAAACCTACGCTATATGTATTAAGAAAATGGACAAAGATCAAACCTGATAAGTTTTTGAATACTTAAAGGACTAAAATCGGTAAGTTTATAGTTAAGGGACTAAAACCAGTAAGTGTATAGTTAAGAGACCAAAGCTGATAAGTTTTTAAATAGTTAAAGGACTAAATCCGTTAAATATATAATTAAGGGACCATTTTAGACCTACTCCTATAGTTAAAGAGACTATTTATGTCATTTTATCTCTAAAATATTGTGAATAATATTTTGTTCAAATAAAGATAGATTTAAGAAATAAAGTTGTAGTCAATTTTAAAGTATTATATAGGAATTTTTAAATTTTTACAAATTAATAAAAATTTAATAGCGATAATTTTAATTAAATTTCTAGAATAGTAATTCAAATTATTTGAAGAAAATAATAAACAATTTTAATTATTTTAATGAATGATCAATTACTCCCTTCATCCAATAGTTGTCCACTTTATAAAATCAGTAAATAATTTTACACTTATTTCCTAATTTACCATATCCTTAATTGTAGTCATTTTTCTATTACATTTTTTAAGACATTGTATTTATTATATTCAATGGATAATATAGTAAAATTATCATTCTATTTATAGTTTCTTAAGGAGTGTGCAAAGTCAATAGTGAACAAGTATTGTTGGATAGAGTGAGTATTAATCCCCCACCATTTACTTCTACTTATCTATACTCTCTCGGTTCAGTTTTACTTGTCACTTATTTATTAAATAAAATTTCACTTTATATCAAGAAAAGATTAAAAAAAAAATCATATTTTATCCTCAATATTAAATACTTATTCTTCAAGACACCATTTAGATGAGATAATTTGATAAAAAACTTATATTAATAATTATTTTCTTAATGAATGTGTTAAATTAAATTGTGATAAATAA
Source organism: Solanum raphanifolium (assembly GCA_036250405.1). NCBI lineage: Eukaryota > Viridiplantae > Streptophyta > Magnoliopsida > Solanales > Solanaceae > Solanum > Solanum raphanifolium. The sequence continues at coordinate 3,735 of JAJOOE010022989.1, read as the reverse complement.
AAATTAGCGGAGAGAGTAATATTTTAAAGAACCTTAGCCAATTTAAAGTAGGGTAAAGGATCAAATATGCCCCTAAATTATTTGAAAATGTCTAGATATACCCTCCGTTTAAAGTTTGGCTAACTCATGCCCTTGCCGTCCAACTTTTGGTCTAATTATGTCCTTATGGGCGTTAGTTGGTCTGCTGGACATATCCAACTCATTTTTCATTTCTTTAAATGCCACATGGAATTGCCATGTCATTTTAACTTTACCACATGACATTTATATGAAAATGGAAAGGGATCAATTATACCCCCTAAAAAATTTGAACTCATAAACACCTAATCCGACCCATAAATCAACCCCTTTTAAAATAAACTACCCAACCCGTTTTCAACAATAAGCTGGATATGTCCAGCAGACCAACTAACGTCCATAAGGGCATATTTAGACCAAAAGTTGAACAACGAAGGCATGAGTAAGCTAAACTTTAAACATAGGGTATATCTAAATCTTTTCGAATAGTTTAGGGGCATATTTGACCCTTTACCCTTTAAAGTAATATAGGTTAGGTACTATAAAAGTGACCAAATAATAAAATGCATCTATCCGAAGGGATGACGTGTTTCTATAGATGCCAAGTCAAATTTCCGAGTTGACCAATCTCTTTCTTATCATCTCACTTTTATCAAACAGATAAAAGATAAACCTCCATTGTCGCCGGCGTACGGATTCAGAAATGGAAACTCTCTACTCCACCGTTGAATACTGGCTCGTCAATCATCCAATCATCACCAATTTCGAATGGAATCAAACCTCCACATTCGGTTCTTCGCTTCTTTTCCTCGCTCTCACTGTCCTTACTTACCTCACTCTCACTTTCTCTTTCCACTATTTCCCTCTTCTCCCCACACTCTCCCCCGCCTCCCTCCGCTTCATCTCCGCCGTCCACAACCTCTTCCTCTTCATTCTCTCACTAATCATGGCCGTCGGATGTTCCCTCTCCGCCTTCCACCAAATGCCCCAAAATGATTGGACTTGGGTCATTTGCTTCCCGGCGAATCAGACTCCCCCACGTGGACCCGTATTCTTCTGGGCTTACATCTTCTATTTCTCCAAGATTGTTGAATTTCTAGACACCCTTTTGATAATTCTCAGTGGGTCTAGATCTAGACGGCTGTCGTTCCTCCATGTGTACCACCACGCCGTGGTGGTAGTCATGTGTTATTTGTGGCTTTCTTCGTCCCAGACTCTGTTTCCGGTGGCGCTTGTTACCAATGCTTCTGTTCATGTGCTAATGTACGCTTATTACTTCCTGTGTACCTTGGGATTTCGTCCATGGTGGAAGAGATTGGTAACGAACTGTCAGATTGTACAATTCGTCTTCAGTTTCCTGATTTCGGGTTTGATGCTGTATTATCACTTTACCGGGTCGGGTTGCTCCGGGATCCATGGATGGTGCTTCAATGCAGTTTTCAATGCTTCCCTTTTGGCACTCTTCCTTGATTTTCATTCCAAAAATTATGCAAAGAAGAGGAAAGATGTAAACAAGAATAAGCTGTCGTGATTGCCCAATGCACTAAGCTTCCGCTATTGCTGAATAATTTGACATATCATTGATCACTAGATACATACTGGCTTTCCGATTAAAAGAGTAAAACGCTTCTTACCAAAAGTTTCTTTATTCCCTAAACTCGAATCAAGATCGAAGGATCATAAACTACTCATTCATTTCAGAGTAGTTGAATTTGTTTGTAACATTATTTTGTTGAATGAATGGAAATAGATTTAGCAAAATTCACCTTTTTGTTTATTGCTTTATTTATTATATTTTTAATGGGTATCAGCTTCTCTCGTAATACATTGTATAAATAAAGAAAATTTAGCCATCACGATTCTTACACACTTTTATTATTATATTAATAATCTTGGATATAAAAGCATATAAATGGTACAAGAGACAATTGTAAGGAACACATAAGTGGGAAAAAATGGTCGGAGGTAAGGAATCGTCTGATTTAAGGAAGAAGAAAGGAAGCCTTATTCCTCTAATGTTCACTCTCTTCTGCACGTATTCTTCTCTAACTTGAAATACATATATGTATATATAAATACTCACTTGTCTTTCACTTCTTTTTAACTCACAATTTCACAATTACTACTACTTAGTAGTGTTGCATATTCATGGCTTCTCACTTCACTTCATCTTTCAATGTTTGGTGTCTCTTGTTTGCTATTGCCTTAGGTATAACACAATATACTCTCTCTCTCCTTCTTTCGCTCGCTTTCTAATAAGATAGAAAGAAGTTAGCGAGGTAGCTCACCAAGTGAGCTCCTCAACCCTTCACCACATAGATAGAAGGATTCAATATCGTATTTATTCTCTCCTGAATTATGTATATTTGATATTGTAATTTTTTTAAATCTTTTTTTTTTCGGATATTGACACAATTTAGTGTGACAGGGGTAAAATTGTCCGAGTGTACAAATATTACCATTATAAACTACTGCGTAGAGACAGTATGGCCTGGAATTACACCTAAGAACAATTTCAGTGGAGATGGTTATGAGCTGAAACAAGGCCAGTCTGCCGTCTTTACCGCCCCGGCAGGGTGGAGCGGCCGTATATGGGGTCGAACCGGGTGTGACTTTGACAAGAATGACAACGGCACGTGCCAGACCGGTAGGTGTGGGACCAGCTTAAAATGTCGTGAACCGGGTCAGCCTCCAGCTTCAATTGCCGAATTTACCCTTGGAGATACTGATTTTTACGATGTTAGCCTTGTGGATGGGTTCAACTTGCCTATAGTAGTAAAACCTGTAAATGGCAAAGGAAACTGCAGTTCTGTTGGATGTGACAGTGATCTCAGACCAAATTGCCCTTCTGAGCTAGCTCTCAAGTCGGACGGCAAGACAATCGCCTGCCGGAGTGCATGTAACGTCTTCATCACCGATGAATATTGCTGCAGGGGTACATTTAGTAGTCCAGTTTCATGTTTGCCTACAAACTATTCAAGGATTTTCAAGACAGCATGCCCTGTGGCTTATAGCTTTGCCTTTGATGACCCAACTAGTATCATCACTTGCTCTTCTACTGACTATGTTGTGTCATTTTGTTCTTCAAGGTAAACAATTCTAATCCTTCTCAATTGCACAATTTTGCGCGCACTCTGACTATTCCACCAGCACAAGTATAGGATAACTCTGTCCAGCAAGACTTGAACAAATTGAAGAAATCACCGAGCATTTTTTTCCCTTGTTTGGATTTAGACTACACACTTCACACTTGGATGTTCTTTTGCTGATTTAAGATTCTCTGTGTTGGATAACAGGAACCAGAACCAGACACAGTGCACAAATCATGGCAAGAATGTGACTTGTAATGGAGCATATGGATTGAAGTCACTCTTTAAAACAAGGCATATACTGATGGTTGGATTGACAACAGTGATAAGTCTTGGAGGATTGATGTTTTGACAGATATAGTACAGATTCTCATCTTTTTGAGCACCTGTTGGCAACTACATTTACTTTTCTCATTCATATAGGATTTTGATTGCAATTCCTTGTCTTTTGAAATTTTATTCACTAGTGTGAAAACATCAAAATTTGGCCATTTACCCAAAGTGCATAAGCTTCATATGCTCAGCAAAACTGTATGTCTGAGATATTGTTCTTTTATGCTATAAAGGTGATAAAATTCCAGCAACCCCCCACACCACCACCACCACCACAAAGAAAAAGGAAGAAGAA
>JAJOOE010022988.1:0-17134 GCA_036250405.1 Solanum raphanifolium | reverse complement strand
TATTCACTAAGGCATTGCCAACGTCAACATTTGAGAAGCTAAGATATAAGATTGGAATGCGTCGTCTCCAAGATATCAAATAAATTTTTCATCAGGGGGAGTAAAATACGCGTTGCACTCTTTTTCCCTTAGCCAAGGTTTTGTCCCATTGGGTTTTCCTGGTAAGGTTTTTAATGAGGCAACACTCAAGGCGTATTACAAGATGTGTGTACTCTTTTTCCTTCACTAGGCTTTTTCCCATTGGATTTTTCCTAGTAAGGTTTTAACGAGGCACATTATCTATAAACATCCAAGGGGGAGTGTTACAAATCCACTTAATTGTGTGGATGTTTCTCCTAATCTATCCTAACGTAATGTATCCATTTATTATTATAGTAACGTATTGTCAAATGTTGTAAAAGGATGATTTAAACATCCTATAAAAGGTAGTCTTCACCCTTAGAAAATACACACTTGAAGAGATTTATATTTTCCATCACCACTTATCTTCCTATATTGTTTAGTATTCTTATATTTTCCTCTTGTTTTACAACAGTATTCAAGTTAATTTGTTATGAATTTAAGTCCATTTTAACCTTTTTCCAAAATCAACCGCAAGCACCACATTTGTCACCTTTGTTACAGTCCCTGGGGTATCTGTCAGTTTACTGCTTCAAGTCAACTGAATTTAGATTTACAATTAGAGAGCAAAATTGATCTCACAAATTTTGTTGTAGTGCATTTTTTCTAGTGTGAATTCATGAATAGCTCTTCTCAGCTGGCGAGTTTCTTCTTCCTCATCTTCGTCATAGCGTTCATACACGAATCATCCAGCTCAGCGATCATCAATCCATCTAAGTCCAAGCAAATTTCATGGAAACCTAGGTATTTTTGCTTCTACTACTTCTTAATTCCCTGTTTGTTGTTTTTTAATGGATTGATTTTGACTGTTTACAGAGCTTTTGTATATGAAGGATTTCTTACGGATGAAGAATGCAATCACTTGATATCACTCGTGAGTTCTCATTTTCTCTTTTTAATTTTTTTTGGTAGGAGATTGAAGTTTTTGTGTGTGGATTTTTTGAATTTGGGGATTGTATTGTAGGCGAAATCGGAGTTGAAGAGATCTGCTGTGGCAGATAATGAGTCTGGAAAGAGTAAGCACAGTGAGGTTAGGACCAGCTCTGGAATGTTCATTTCCAAAGCTAAGGTTGGTTTTATGTATAATTTTGCCACTTTACTATTTTATCTTTAAATGCTGTGATTATGCAACTCATATTTTTCTATGTGCACATGCTAGTCTTTGCAATTTTCTGGATCTTCAGTTTTTGAGCTTTGATTTAGCATTTTCTATCACTTACATGATCCTGCGATAATGGTTTTTGATCTTTGACTATTAACAGTGGTTGCATATGTTAGTTTTCTCATCTCTGTATTCGAAGAAAACAAATTATGTTGTGTGTCCGCGTTTTCTTTTTGGGATGCAAAGTACCTTAAACATCTGCAGAACAAGATGAGGTTCCGTTATGTATCACATCATTTAGCACATCTTTTACTGATGGGGAATGATACGAATTCAATTGGCATCAATCCTTCTCATTGATCCACTTTTCCATACCCGCCCATCTCCAACATAGTTATTGTTGTTTTAATCTGATAATTGATGATTGCTCCCTTTAATGATTAGCATATGACTTATTACAAGCTTCAGATGATATCGCTTGTTTTAAAGACAAACTCACTGCTTCATACTTGATAACTTCTGCATCTTTGATTTTGTGAAATCTTTTCTCATGCCACAGGATCCTATTGTCTCAGGGATAGAGGATAAGATAGCAACTTGGACCTTTCTACCCAAAGGTGTGGCATCCCCTAAACGATACTTCTATGTGAATTTTGTCTGAACCCATCAATAGTTAGTTGCTGCTTATTCAAGATTCTCTGTAATATGTCACCTATCAGTCTTGTCATGTACAAAATTAACTCACTTCAGTAAAATGTTTGTAGTTGTATGTACATTAAATGATAATTCCTTCTTTTATACTATATATCATTTGACAAGTCAAACTGTAATAGGTTTTGCAGATGTTGAGTTTCACTAAGCTTTAAGACTGAGAATGACACAATTTGGTGTCGATTAAAGAGTGCAACCTACTAAAAGAGATGAAATTGATTTGTTTAAAATATTATTTGTCTGTTCACTGTTTATTGGTTTACAATGGATATATTTTTATTCAAAAAAACCTGATATGCTATATCTGCTATACTAAAAGTCTAAAAGCTGTTAACTTTTCAACTACTCAAAGACTTAAGTTATTAATTACCTATATTACAAGAATTATTCTCCTTGAATTAAATTATGAACAACTTTTTTGACACTCATTCTTTGTTCTATCCATTAAGTTTGTCACTGTATCTGCTGGTTAGAAATATATGGAGAGACAACATTAAGTTACCCAAGTACGTGATAGTTATTTCTTATTTACAGAAAATGGAGAAGAAATACAAGTACTACGATATGAGGAGGGGGAGAAATATGAGCCACACTATGATTACTTTGTAGACAAGGTTAATATTGCTCGAGGTGGACACAGGTTTGCCACTGTACTTATGTATCTCACAGATGTTGAAAAGGGAGGTGAGACTGTCTTCCCAAAAGCAGAGGTTAGTTTAGGTTTTATCTACTGTTGATTCCATTTTTCTGCTTCAATTACATTATGCATTTTGCTTATTGGGTTATGAGGAGCGCATTTATCTTTTAAGGTGCCCATTGTTAGCCTACCTTTACAATAGCTGCATTCTTTTATTTATGTGGTGGGTTTAAATGTAATATATTAATTTTGAAGTAGTGTTATTGATATTTTGGAAGATTAAATACTGGAGGGTAAAAATATGCTGAATACCAAACCAAGATAATTTTGGGAACCAAGAGCTTTATAGTGTCACAATTGAAGGGCTCATGTGTGCACATCAGAAAACTGAAAAAAGCATGGAGGTCCATTATAAAACGCTGAACTTCTGCTTCCAACTTCCGTTATGGCTTATTACGTTGCAGCGAGCTATACTATTAAAGCAGTGGTCTGAGCTTGGAAAATGTCGCGTTTTTTGCTTGGATATGTTTGGCTTGATTCTCTAGTTTGTTTAGTAGAGAAATCTTTTTGTTCTTCTCGCTATAAATTGAATGGTACTGATGAGATGGCATTTGCAATTTAGCTTCACAAAATTTATATACAGTCTGCTCTTGGCTTCTTCTTCTTCTTTGTTTTTGAATTTGTTACTACACATTCTTTACTCAACAAATATTGGAACTTTCTACAGGAATCTCATCGACGTAGGTCAATGGCAGCGGATGACAGTTTGTCTGAATGTGCAAAGAAGGGCATAGCAGGTAATCTATACGATTTCAAAATCTCTCAGAATTGCTGCATAGTTGTATTTGCTAAAACTTATTGTGCATCTTTCTCTGCTTTTTCGTATTCTTGGAATTTATCAGTGAAGCCACGGAAAGGAGATGCCCTGCTTTTCTATAGTCTCCATCCAAATGCCACTCCTGATCCTATTAGCCTCCATGGTGGGTGCCCTGTACTTCAAGGTGAGAAATGGTCAGCAACAAAGTGGATTCATGTGGATTCCTTTGACAAAACTGTGGGAACCGATGGAAATTGCACCGATGCTGATGAGAATTGTGAGAGATGGGCTGCTCTTGGCGAATGCACCAAGAATCCAGAGTATATGCTGGGAAGTGCAGGCCTTCCAGGATATTGTAGGAAGAGCTGCAAAGCATGTTAAATCAGTATGCTTCTCTCTCCCACTAAATTAGTGTCGAGAGTCAAGACAGTGACAGTACTTTGGTTTAGTTGTTTGTATTGTATGTTCTCAATCCAAAACATGTTTTCTTCAACTTCCTCTTTTCCTTTTCGCCTGCTTGGCTTATTGACGTTTGTGCATCACATTGCATATTCTGTTTTGATCTGCTTCCACATACAGGTGCAAGCTTGCAAGAAACAAAAAATTTAATATAACATGATAGCTAGGACTAAGATATTTATATCATGATTTGGATTGACAAACATTGATAGTAGAAAATACGAGCTTTTGTATTTTGTTTGATTTTAGGAGAAATAAAAGGATGGAGGAAAATGGGAAGAACACTTTTTGCGCAACAATGAATTGCATACCAATGTTAATAGGATCAAGTATGTTTGATTTTCCTTCTGTTTGTTTGATCATCGGATTTATTATTTGTATAAAAAGAAGCCGATAACAGAACCAGAACGTGAACATTATATGATTTTGATCGTACCTTTTGTTTATGAATTGGATCAAATCCTAAGTGGTCATCCACAAAATGGAGATTCATTTCTAGGCGCGGATTCATGATTTAAGCTCTATGGGTTCAACCTTTAAGATTTCTCATTGTATTTTAATCTTATGGGTCTGGACCTACTATTTGTTGCAATTTTAATATATTTTTACACATAAATTTATGTTCCACGTCAAAAGTATTGAGTTGATATGAACCAGAAAAGCCTTGCCTTATTGCTAAATGCTAATAGCACGGCAGGAAATGCAGTGCAGGACTATTTTTGATTTTTATGTCACGGAAACGTAATGAACTAAATGCAAAACACTAACAAACTTTTTGAAATTACAATATAATCTCAGAAGTAGATCATATCACACTGATCAACAGAGCTACAGTTCCACGCTCAAATTAGATGATTCAGAATTAATATGATCTTATTATATGTATACATTTTTTTTAAACATATGTATACATAATTCAAACATAAAACAAGATTCGTCTTTTATCTGAATTCAGGCATTTACGACTCTACAGTTCTTCCTTATTTCTCCTTCACCACCCACGAGGACTCTAATTTCTCCCATTTTCTTCATTGAACGACCAAAAAATGCTAAGAAAACATGTGGATTTTGCATCTTTCTTACAATCAGAGCAGAAAGGGAGTTGGTCATTAACGCAGCATCTGATCCAAGTAAGCCCATATGTTGATTCAGAGCCTCAAAATAATGGCTATCAAAAGACAGAGAACTTTTGGGATCCATTTCTAGAATAGTTGCTCTATTAATAGGGTTAGGACATAATTTCCTCAAAGTTGTAGCATAATTGGGATTCAATGAAGGATCAACATCACCCTTTCCTGTGAAATTAAAAAGTCTTCTGGCAACCAATGTGCAATGTGTTACTCCTATTGTATGTGCCCCTGCATATCATAATTAATTCATCATTAGTCGGGGTTGTTTGTTAGCTGGTTAGAGTTATGCAGATATTTTTAGTTATGAGTTAATTTATATTTAATTTTATCCAAGAGATAAGTTACTCATGTAGTAGTTATTCCACCTTCTATCCTACATAAAATAAACATAGATTCTCTCATAACTTAAATATGTATTAGTTATGCGGGCTTCTAAATTGTCAACCAAATGTCATATTAATTTTAGGGTAACTAACAGAAATCTCACTAATTTAGAGTTAATTACTTAGATTTGCGCTAGTTTGCAATATTACAAAATTTATCAGATTTTAGACTTTGGATACATGTATCTGGCGCGTTCAGATATATGAGATCAAAATTAAGTGTGTTCAGATACGTTCGGATATACATTGTATTCAAGTGGATTCGCATGTATCTAACTCTCTCGCTCGCCTCCATCCCTGTATTTGGTATCTCAGATACATGTATCTAGTGTGATTCACATGTATCTGGGATACATATACTATCTCACTCGCCTGATCTATGCCTATTTTAGTGTATCTGGTAGCAAAAATACATGTATCTAGGTGTATTTGACTTGAAATCTGGTATGAAATTATTAATTAGTGAGAAAATATGTAATTATATCAAACTATAAGGAGAATTAGTAAATATGATAGGAATTTTTGTCTAATTAGGTAGTTTTTCCTTAATTTTATACATGAATAACTTATTTTCAATCTACCTATCAAGCGTCGTATAAGTCATACGAAAATTAATACATAAATAACTTATTTCCAATCTACCTATCAAGCGTTGTATAAGTCATACGAAAATTAATACATGAATATCTTATTTTTCATCTAGCTACCAAAGTCCAAACGACCCTCTAAGACCCTCACTACATTTAAATGAAAACACACATGAAACTTTCATCACCACTCACTTAAAAGAAGAATCTTGATATTTTTATATATTTAACGAACAAAATTAAAACATTCATTTATTTTCTTAAATTTCGTGTCAGCAAGTATTACTACAAAATGATACTACCTTTCTTTCCTTAAAGAAACCATGCATGTTAGTGTAATTAATTGGAGAGAATAATTTAAATTAGTTACTAACCTGACAAAGTGACCAAATCAACAATGTCCAAGTTGTTGTCTTGAAATTGTCCCAAAAGAGTGGAAAAGTTTGCAGAAGCAGAAGGCAAACTGTCTAATGCTTCCGATGCAATCGATACCCTTCCATCTTTCCTCCCTGTTGGAACTTGCCACATTGATCTTCCAAACTATTATTAACAATATAGTAAACTTTAATTAGTACTCTGATTCTTCTATTTTATACGGCACTCTTTCTTTATTTCTACGTATTTAATATAATTGCTAAAGTACTTTTCTTGTGTTAAAAGTTTTTTTTTTTGTAATTTCTTACACTTATCAAATACCAATATATAATTCGAGAGAGCAATGCTCACCTTTTACTTCTTTGCCTATTTATTAATAGAGGCGAAATCTTAAGACTTGAAATTTATGAGTTCTAAATTTTTATTTTTTTTTTTAGTTACTGAAATTTCAAGTTAATAATATGCACATATTTAGGCCGAACATGTAGCCAATACTCCTAAAATGTAGTGCTTTAGTTATGGATTCATCCGAACTTCAAGCCTAACAATGTTGGCTCAGACTTGGTATATATTTGTTAAAAAATCACTAAATCAAGTATAAATAATATATTTCGAACTTAATAAATCGAATGAGTTCTGACAAATTCTAACACATAATGTTAAAATTGTGAATTTATGTAGGTGCTTACTTGGTATGAAACAGCATCTCGAGCTGCCAAGGTTAGAATATCAGCACAAGAAACTTGATGTGGGCATACTTGTTCTACTTTCTTCTTTATATCGTCGATAACCTCATAACCTCCTACGGATCTATTTGGAAGTGCTGTTTTTTCTCCACTATTAATTGGAGTCGCGTCTAGTAGAATTGATGCATCACATCCCTGCAATAATATTTTCAATGTATAATCTATTACGTTTGTGCATTAATCAATGTAATTTAACATGTTATATATTTTTCAAGTAACTCGTTACACTTATTATGGACGAAACCATAAAGCACATATTGTTATCTTTTAGATGTTTTAATGGTGTAATATATATCGCAAATGGTTATCGTATAGAAGTTAAACTTTGCTTTCTAATACGTGATGTATATATAATAATTAACTCTCGGAGAAGGTTTCGATAGAGTTAACAGAAAAGATCAGCGAAAAATGTTATGGAGTGGTAAGTATAATCTTCATTCTTAATTAGAGACTTCGTATTCGAATCATGAAAATGATAGTAATATTTTTTATAGGAAACAATTTAATACTTCCTAAGTATGATAAATGACTAATCAAACCCCAATATAGATATCAGATTCGAACCCCCTTAGACAGAAAATAATATTATTTATACCTGATTAAAATTATTTTTTAGATATATATATATATATATAACCCCTTGAACTTCTTTTGTATGTCACTTTTCATATTTTGAACCCTTTGGTAAAATCCTAATTATGTCACTGAATATATATCGATAGGAGAAGGAAGATACGTACCCTAACAAAACAGTCATGATAGTGAAGTCGAAGTAGCTTTGCAGCCAAGGTTGGATCAGCAGCAACTTTGCTCCATGTTATTTCCTTAACAATCTTTTCAACTGGAGGGCAACTTTTGTGATAATAATTCATCTTCAGCTTTTTATTATCTGCATTGCAAATCCCCAAACACATTACACTAATAAATAGAACAAAAATAATTGGCTTCATTTTTTACCCTTCAATTTCTTTCTATACACAAAGAGCTACCCAATTAATGTATACTATATACTAACTCAAAAATTAATATGTTATTGTTGGTGTTTGAATAGGCTTCTTTCAACTATATTTATAGGATGATTATTTTTATCTTCTTTTTATATTAGCTACTTCTTTGCACGATTTTATGTACATAGCAAATAAAAAATTGATACGTGTAGATGAACTGAATAGTTCTGATATTCATGTGCTTCTTAATCATATATAGTTCATTGAATTATGCATGATAATTTAATTTCTTTGTATTAATTAATCGTTGACCCAAGAAACATATTTTTTATTGGACAAGAATATATAGAAAAAATAAATGAGTTTTAAGTTATATATGAGGATGTTGTTACCTAGTAGTAGAGTTGTCAAAAAGGGTCGGTCCAGCCTCATCCGGTCCAAGCATCGCGGGCCAAGAAATTTGATGAGCTAGGGCGGACAGGCCCTTCATATTGAAGGGCCTGAAAATGCTCAACCCAACCCAACTCTAGAAGGGCCGAGGGCTTTTTTTACTTTTTTTGATCTTTTCAAACTTAAAATTCTATAACATCAAAAAATGAGAAGATTTGCAAATCAAATATGACAAACAATGGTATTGTTTCAATAACACTAGCAAAAAAATCTAGTGTGATTAACATGTATCTAGGATATTATACGTTGAAGTAACCCATATCAAATAATACACGGAAGGAAGACAACCAATACTAGAAGAAGCACATAACACAATAATGTGTGATAACCAAAGCATAAGAAACAAGCAGTAGTAACTGAAATGACAATTAAAACAGAGATGCTACATGATTGTCAAAATCTATTAATTCATTATATCTTTATTGCTAGAATTTTCCCAGAAGCAACAGAAATAAGGGACTTAAAACAGACAGATCTTGCATGATTGTCAATATACTAATTGCATACATTTATAAACCTGATAAAGCTTGGTCATGTCAGATCAGACACTGGCCTTTACTTTCACAATAGTTTCTCATGCAATGCAAAATGTTTCCATGTTCAAGAGTTCAAATTACTACGAAAACCATCCATCTAGTCATCACTTTGTAAACATGAAAGGGGTGGTTGGCTCGAAGGAAATTAAAACAAAACGTTGAAAGTTGAAACAGCAATCAGTTGTGCTATCCAAGTCACTTTCTTGCAGTGTCCAAATTCAAGTCCTGAAGGTTAAGCGACAGATCATTGGCGCACTCAAGTACACCTTGTTTGCAGCGTGCATGTGGCGATTTTTCTGGCTGCTTCAATCTTCCTGAGAGTACAACAAAAGAATATAAATTATTAGCCGAAAACGATTTTCTCTAGTTTAGTTTACTATTCTTGTTTGTCAATATATATAGTTCGTAAAATGCATATATGATCACTACATAAATAATACTACTCAAGCAGAAAAATGGCAAACTCGAACAGACTAAAGTTCAGAGGATGGTGGGCTAGAGTGGGAGCTATGCATGAGACGTCATCAACACAGAAGCAGATAAATGATAAGACTGAAGCAATAGATTAAATTTAACAGAAGATGTCAAGAGGGGAACTCTATTGACCTGAGCTCTGATAATATAGTACTTTGTTTATTAAAATAATAGGTTTCAATGGGTTCAGTTGATAAAGAGCCAATATAAGGGTCCATAATACAAACTCATACAAGTACAAGGGTCCATCAAACCATTTCGCCTTAAAACAAAGAAGGAACACTATTTCTTTATTAACCGCCACAAAAGGATCACCAAACAGTTTCAACTACCAAATGGATTGAGAGCTTCTCTGACAGCTTTAGCTTCAGGGGAACTCTCCCAAGCTCTCTTCGATCTACAGTTACCTTATCATCTGATTCAAAGTGGATAACAACTACATAGGTTCTAATTGAGCTTTACTTACTTGATGAAATCTAAATCAAAACCAGATGAAAATGTATAGGAAATTAAGTGAAAGAAAAAGAGACAGAGAAAAAAGGATAGTAGTGATACAAAAATCAGTTTTGATGATGAATAACTCCATGGAACCTCCAATCACAGCCTAGCCAACCGCAATTTTGAGGTACCAATCCAAGAAATTCATTTTCGTCCCTTTACACCACCGCCCTAATTTCTGCAATTCAAGAATGGACACACAAGTCAAAGACTACTAATTTGAATAATTCTCATTCCACTGAGCTATGAACTAAGAAGAATTACACGCCAGAAAGCGAACAGGGGTGCAATGATCCTAAAGGAACAAATACACTTCCTTTAGCCTCATTTGCACTTTTGTCCGCCGGCTGTAAGTTCAAATTTTTGCATCATAATTTCAATTTTTAGGGCCAAATAGCAAGGGGAAGTTATGGTGATACAAAACACTTTAGTTTGTAATATTACGTAACTTATCATATTTCTGTGCGTTCAGATACGTTCTCATATACATGTATTTGAGGTCAAATTTGTTAGAGATACATTGTATTCAATTGGATTCTTGCATGTATTAGGGATACATAATAATTCTTGCTCGGCACTCTCGCATGTATCTAAGATACATATACCTAGTATCTAGGATACATACTAATCTCCCTACGTCCCTCCTCAATCTCACTGGCCTCTTGCTCGCCACTCTCGCATGTATTTAAGATATATATACCTAGTATCTGAGATAAATACAATTAATCTCGTTGCCTCCCTCCCCAATCTCACCGGCCTCTTGCTCACCACTCTTACATGTATCTAAGATACATATACCTAGTATCTGAGATACATACAAATCTCGTTGCCTCCCTCCCCAACTGGCCTCTATCTCTATTGTAGTGTATCTTCCTCAATACATGGAAGAAACTCTTAATTAGTGATAAGATACGTAATGGATTCGAGACGGTGAACTTTTATCAGGCTAATCACGTGGTCAGAACTTTGAGTTCAAAAATTTTTACAACGAAATCCTTCCAAATGTTTTCGCCTTCCCCAACAAAGATAACCTGACCTCAACATCACTGTGCTTAGTTTTAGCCTAGGAAAAGATTAAAACTTTATATGTGAACAAAGCTCTTCATTTGTAGGCCGTCTTATTGGTATGAAATTTTTATTTTTATTTCAACACAGATCTTTTGAGATTTGTATATCAACATGGTGTGGATTTCATTCACCAAAGCTCAGTAGCATAAAGGAATAGCCAAAATAGATATACATGTATATCTTTAGATTTAATTGCAGGATTCGGAGAAAACAAGACAGCTCACGAGGCTTCCTCTCTGATGAAACAGAGTTCTTTAATTAGACAAAGTTCAATATTGCAAACTGCATCATCTTCAACTGTAAAACACAACCAAACGAGATAACCCTAATAAGCAAACTAGCTGAGGTTCTAAAGTTTAGTTCAGTCTCAAGCTTTCTTTGAAATGAGATCCTCAATCAGGTCTGCAGCATCTTGAACTGTTGCGATACTCTGAGCACTGTCTTCTTCCACGGAGATGCCAAACTCTTCCTCAAGTCCCATGACAATCTCCACCTGAACACGAAAGAGATTCAACATAAATGATATAGCCAAATCAGTGAACTTGTATTGACAAAAATTACAGATTATACATTGCATAATAACATGAAAACTATGTCCGTTAACTTCTGCAGTCATATATAAATGTGTTCAGATATATAATTGAGTGTCATGCCCCAAGGGAAGGGCCATTGAGGCATAGTTACAGGAAGAGCAACAAGAGAACATTTCTGCTGTTAGTGCTATCCCTTAAAGATTATTAGTATTATTTTCTTGGGGGAGAACTCAGTAGATTGGTACATTCAACATGGCTTATAACAATTAAATAGCCGTGCCAATATGCTAAGCATAAAGGTCAACACATCACTAGGGATATCAAGGATGCTCCTTTTTTTTTGAATTGGTAATTAAGGATACTCCTTTTGTCCAAGAACTCCAGAACCAGTGTTTAAATATCGTCATACTTGTTTTTAATCACAGTAGTGTATGAAACTATATCATATGGAGGAAGGACAAGCCTATAGATCTAGCACCTTGCCACGATTCACTACTTTTTATCCCTTGTAATCAATTTGAATTCCTCTAGACCATATACAGGGAAACAAAATGCTACATTAGACGTAACGACATCAACTAAGCCTTGTAACTAATTTGGCTGAAGCCCAAACTGAAATTAGTTAATTGTTCTAACCATTTTTGCGGAAAAGACTACAACGCATTGCAACAAATTGCCTTAGTACCAAACTACATACCGTATCAAGAGAATCAGCACCAAGCGCAGCAAACTTTGAATCTCCACAGACTTCAGTATCAGCAGAAAGAGCCAGTTGTTTCTTCACAATGTCACACACTTTGTTGACAGTCTCTGGCTTAGCCTGCAGAGATACAACTCTCATTATTTTTAATAACTTGCATATGAAAAAGAAAAAAAAAGCTATATTTTGAATTACAGACCACAAAATTCCATGTCACATGTAGAACAGGAAAGTGAGAAAAAAAAAAAGATAATCTTTAGGATGAAGAGGTTAATCACAAAACAGTCTCAATAAATATAGTGTCAGTACTGATGAAAATAGTTTGATTTAAGAGAACAACAACAACAACAACATACCCAGTGAAATCCCACAAAGTGGGGTCTGGGGAGGGTAAAGTGTACGCAGACCTTACCACTACCTCGTGGAGGTAGAGAGGCTGTTTCCGGAGGACCCTCGGCTCAAGTACATCCAAACCAAGCAGGAGAAGAGGAGACATTATATATAACATAACACCCAATAAGAAACAGTGCACAGTTTGATTTAAGAGAAGTGAACATAAAATATCAGCTAAGCAGAATTTCCTGCTTTTTCTTGGGCAATAGATAATTCAATTACACTAAATGCACCCTGAGATCTGAAATATCACAAAAAGTCCTGTTAAGTTTTTGTTTAACAAAGCCTTTCTTCCCTTAATTGCTAGAAGCACACCCCCTATCAGGAGCAAGCAATATCCTTCTCTCAATTTTACATTTGTTCCTTTTATTACTTTTCTTAGGTTTCACTTAAAAATTTATTGCCCAAGGGAAAAGTGGGCAAGTAGCAAAAATGAACAAATGGAGGATGGCTGCACAGTATTGATGAGGGAAGGATCCTGATCAGTTTGCTTATGTTTTAGAAAGAAAGTTCCTTTTCCTTTATTAATTTAGAAATAAAATAATTTTAAAAGAGAATTTCCAGAATGAAATATGGTTTGTCACAACAAACTATCTCTTTAATTATTCCCTTTTTTCCCTAAAACGAATTCCTCTTTTTGTGCATTTATCAGTAGAAGTGTAAGAAATAAACGATCAAAACAAAGTCACAGCTAAGATACTACCAGGAATAAGGAAACCTACCATGATAAGATACTAAGTCGGGTGGTATCCACCTTATTTTAATTTACTCATTCTATAAATTGATAATTGCTATTTACTGATAAATTAGTGATCTCCACAAAACAACTTAAGATAACTTAGTATCTAATTCACAAATTTAACCACTAATTGTCGGTGCTTAAAATAAAACACAGTATCAGTTTTGCTCATAGCAAAACAAGGCCGTATTGCAATGAATCACAACAATTGTGGTTAGAGGTCAACTAGAAAACACATTTGCACAAAAAAGAGAACACTCGGTTACAAGACAATACCGCACAAGTAATACTGAGGCGACGAGTGGCTGGATTCACTCTGATGGAAGAGTAGCTAATCCCCTTGAATGAAAGAGAAGATGTCTTCAAATTCGAGACACGGTTAAGTTCCTGCATAAACAAGAGAACAAAATGTTTAATTATTTCCCTGACACAGATTAGGGGGAGAGTGGGAAACTGGTTCTCTACTCTTTTAGAAGCTCAAATATTTACCTGGAATGACGGACTTAATATATGGCAAAGAGTTAAACAATTTTTGTGTTTCATTGATTACTTCCTCAAAATAAAATTACATGAGAATTTTGGTTCCTCAACCTTTCATCAGCCATAGAATTAAAAATCCCGAGAGAAACAATAGGACAAGTAACTTCAACAAACAAACAAATTGACAGTGAAAATCTATTGTAGAGCTTAATTATAGATACAACAATATTTACACCATCAATTAGTCTTTACATGTTGCAGTATGTAGGGATGTTCATGGATCGGTTTTTGATTAAATCCAAAATCAAACCAATTTAGTCTATTTTTAAATTTCTAAAACCAAACCAAATAGAAAACATTGGTTTGGTTCGGTTTTTCAATTTACAACTAGCTCATGATAAATTGATAATAGTAAAATAACCGAGACACTAGACAATTGTTTCAAATGAACATTATGAATCAATAAGTTTCTCTCTACTATCACAAAATGAATACATCCAAATCTTCTATTATTTTTCAACATTATTCCAAGCCTTTAGCATGTTTAAATTGCATCTGTAGAGACAATATACAAAAATAATATCCTATTGAGAATATCATTAGCTAATAAAAGTGTGCTCTCTATGAGAGCTTAAGTTTTTAAATGAGATGGTCACACACTTCAACGTTATACTACCTGAGATCGAATCTCACCGCCACCCAAATTAAAAAAAAATTCACGTATTTGGCCCATGAAAAATAGTAAGGCCCGCAAGTGAGGGGCGTGTTGACAATATTATTAACTAATAAAGTGTGCTCTCTTTAACCGCTTAAGCTTTTAGATGAGGTCACACACTTCAACCCAACTTTAGATCCCAAGCCATTGAAGGGTAGACAAATCAAATTAATCAGTAAAAGGTATAAAATATTTATAATTATTTATGAAAAACTAATATAAAATGTTCAAATAATTATAAAATCTATGTATATAATTCATCAGTTTGGCTTTTTATTGATTGTTTTTTAATTAAAAAAACAAAACCAAACTAAATATTATTGATTTTTAAGTTTAAAAACAAACAAAATGTCCATTTTTTAAATAGGTTTGGTTTGGTTTGCGGTTAGCTTTTATTTTTTCACCAAACCATGAACACCCCTACTAGCAGTAAGCAACATATCTTATTTTCATGATTTCAAATCTCATTATACAAAACTTAAAACTCATGTAAAATCAACATGCCTTATTCACAAAAATCATTCAAAGACCATCAAATTCCAACAAAAAGTACTCCAGAAATTGAATGTCAGATGCACAAAACGAAGAGTTCCGAAAACGAAATCGAGAAAATCATAACATCAAAAGAGTGAAGGATCGGAGAAGCTGATCGAAAGATATAACCTGATTTACCTTGAAGGAGCAGGACATGGCGGTAGCTGATGAGCCTGTAATAGAAGCCATTGATGGATGCAAAAGAAAGAAAGAGAGAGGAATAGATCTGAAAGAATGCAAATAGAGAAGTGGCGGAGAGCACGATGAGTGTGCCTAAATAGTGAGAAAGAAGAGGATTATTTTTAGTGACCCCCTTCTTATAGGTTTTATTTAGTTGGATAGTTGATGCATAAATTGTATCGAACAATAATGTTTGGACAACTAACCCTATGGTATTATTTACTTTTAAAAATACTTTTTATATTCTTAACTTTGTATATTTTGAGGAATTTTAACGATAATTTTATCTTTAATCATGTTTATTTTTGTATTAATAGCTTTTATATTACTAATATCATGATTTGATAAGTACAAAAAATCATAGTATCAAATATGTTAAACATAAATTAAAAACACTATTAAATTAAAAAAAAAATCAATATTATTTTTTCTAATACGTTCTACCAAACGGCCCTTAAAAAGTTGTTCTCTTTTTTTCATGGAGATAATACATAAATGTGTCATTTATCTTGACTTTAACTGATTTTTTGCTCTTAAATTTTAGGTGTGTACAACTATACACACTTAAATTTGCATAATTTGAATAAGTAGACATATATATCCTACGTAACATGATACACGTAGGATGCAATGTAGAACATAAAATTATCATGTACGATGCTACGTAATATGAATGTGTTAGTTCAATTTTATATTTAAGAGTAGGGGCAAATTTATGGATTAGGCCTCTTTTCATGTATCTATGTGGTTTTATCACGATGATGCCCTTGTCAATCTCTAAAAATGATCTGTGTAGCAAAAAAAAAAAAAAAATCATTTCCTAAAGATATTGTGTTCAGTTATTTTTTATTTTTAAAAAAATATTGTGCTCAGTTAATTAGTTCTATAATTGCGACATTGAGTATTAACCCATATTTATTTGGGTAAACTACATATATCCCACTACTTTACATCTCAATTACTAGGAATCCCGTTAGTTTTCAATATTATTTCCTATACCACTTTTTATTCCTAAGATACATGGGTAATAATTCTTAAGATACATGCATGACTCAATTAAAATTTAAAGGAGGGATATATTTTTTTTAAAAGATAGGATACATGTTCCTTAATTAATTTGAATTAATCGTGGGAGATAATCCCTTAATTGAAGGAGTAAGTTATGGGAGATATAACAACCATAATGTAATTCATGGCTCCATTTCATCATCAGCGATTTATATATCAAATTATTTTCTGAACTTCTTCATCTTCTTCATCAAATTAAGATTCTTTTCAACCTTTAAATTTTTGATTTTTTTTATTATGGCAAATATCACAGTATTGTTGAGGCATTCCGATTCATGGGTATCTGAAATTGAATATGAAAACTATAGCATTGATGGAATAATTTTGAGAGATAATGTAAACTACAACAATCTACTAATCATATATGCTACCCAAATTCGAGATACATAATATTTTTACGAGATACACAATATAAAATATGTAGACATTTTTCTCATGTATATGTACTACATTATTTTCAGGTCGTTTAGTTGTTCGAGATACACTATAAATTTATGGCAAATTTATTTTCATATTGCGAGATACATTTATCCGTCGAACTTTAAAACCGAGATACATATTTTATTTGTTTATATTAATTAGTTGTAACTGATTTCCATAATTAGAGGAGTATCATTACTCGGGAGATACATGTATCCATCGGTTTTAAAAGTTGAGATACACGATTTGTCACTTTGAATTAAAGGGGTGTAACTTATTTCCTTAATTAAAGGATTAATTGATAAATAATTAACAACCCATTTACAGGATCC
>JAJOOE010022987.1:0-23913 GCA_036250405.1 Solanum raphanifolium | reverse complement strand
TATATATATATATATATATATATATATATATATATATATATATAGTATTGGGTATTCCCCATCTTTTTAGTCGATGTCATGTTTTAAGCTTCCGCATAGTATTTTCTAACTTCAGTTTATCTAGTATGCTTATAATATGCAGGCAGGGTTAGCTTGGGGTCACTGGTGATCCTAGGTCCCGTGTTTACGTCTAGTGGGTAGCCTCGGGGTGTGACATCTCGTGGATGGTACCTGCAATTCCCTGAAACTGTATTTTTGCCCATTTTCGAATTCAAGATGTTACATTTTTTCTTTTCCTTTCTCCCTTCTTTTTCAATTTTCTTCCTCTTTTTTTTATATGGAGGGGTTCCATCCCTTTCAACAGAATCATTCAAGGGTGAATCTTTCAACTCTCTTGATTTTCTCTCTTTTTCATCACACCCCCAACTTAGGCCTTGGCTATTCAACCAAACCAATGCTCCATGAAGATTTTAGGTGAGGAAGCGGAATGTCATTGATGTTCAAGGTGTATCCAAAGAAAAGGGAAGGCTTAAATGGTACCAAGCTAGGTTCAAACTCTCACATGGTGGCCACAAAGACATATAATGTCAAAGTTAGTTTACTCTTCACAAATTGCCTAAGATCATCTCTATAATTTACTCACATTAGTCAATTAGACCCACGGGGCAAATTCTAGGTCTTATCAAACAAGCATTTCAAAGTAACCTCACTACACACGACATTCAACACAACCATCAAACAAGACTTAACCATTCTCTATAGCGTGCAACAATCATCACAAGATATGCATTCAACAATCGACATAGTCACAACGAGATGCTACAAGATAACATATAACTTATGCAACTCAATTCGCCTCATCGAATATTCACACACATATCGTTCAAACAAGAGCACTATTCAAGTCATCGGTATTGATCACAACCGACACTCAAAATTGTAAGAGAACAACCACATTCAAACATGAAGGGGTGGCAAAGTTTTTAAAAAATAGGTCAAAACCATTTTGCAATTCAAAACCAATGGACTTCAATGGATCAAAACTACACATATATATAAGAATAAGATCAGATCCATCATTCACAAAACCAACAACAATAATACAACCCAAAAGAGGTAGGTATGAAAATACCTCACCCCGCTAAATAAAAACAACAGTTGTCCTCAAATGCAAAGAACAATAATAAAGTCTAAAAATAATAAAAAGGGAGGTAAAACAGTCATCCTGCAAGGCTAAGCCTAGGGTGAAGTCTGCATGTCGGTCACTCCCTCTGTCTGGCAATAGTGCCCGGGTCATTAGCATCTGTGGATCCACTGGAGCCTGCCATCAAAGTATCTCTGAGTGAAGCCTATACAACTGTCTCAATCATGGCCCTCTCAAGATACGCCAAATTATCATACACAACTTCCTCTCTAACATCCAACTGTTTCTCGTCTGTCTCTGCCTCGTACTTGAAATCTGCATTATCGGTCCTAGCATCATCTCTGGTCGTAGGAGCTGGAAGAACCTCAGAACTAGATGGAATATCAATGCCTGGATTGTCGGGAATTTCAACCATCCCAAAGAGCATCGACAGATCCGTAGACTTTAGCTGGTCTACATCCTTCCTCAGCCTAATA
Organism: Solanum raphanifolium; assembly: GCA_036250405.1. Classification (NCBI taxonomy): domain Eukaryota; kingdom Viridiplantae; phylum Streptophyta; class Magnoliopsida; order Solanales; family Solanaceae; genus Solanum; species Solanum raphanifolium. Next base: position 22,293 of record JAJOOE010022987.1, on the reverse strand, counting down.
ACGTCTGCCTTCAAGGCCGTCCCAACATTAGTAGCTGACTCCGCCCTTTGTTCCAGTATGCGAAGCCCTGAAGGAAGAGAATAAAAAAGGCGATGAAAGGAGCAGTCGACGCTTCCCCGAATAGTTCCATGAAGCAGTACTATAACACCCAATGGTCCAGAACGTGAAAATGTTGTAGGCAAGCACTCAACGGTGATGAGACAGAAGAAGGGCGAGTCGCCGAGTCATTCGGAGGTCTCTACTAACCTCGCCGAACTATCCGCCTGCACTATTTTCTGATAGCTATAAATACTAAACTCTTTATTAATTTTACAAGCCCTGAATTATTATTATTATGTCCAAAATAGAATAGTACGTTTTTAGATACTTTCTCTCAAGTATGGAGAGGGTTTTGTGGGAGACTTGAAAAGAGAAGGATTTCATCTTCCCCATGTTGGAAGTGGGTCTTCTCCATTCTTCTTCCTTTGATTAAATCAAGGTTTAATTTCTTATACCCATTTGATTTTAGTATCATTTTAGGTGTATTTTGTTATTTCTTGATGTGTGGCTAAAAACACCCATTCTTTGGGTGTGATTTAGCAAATATGTGTTGATATAGTTGTTGGGTCATGCTTGCTGATAGGGTAGACATATTTTAATGCTGATTTCACCTAGTGGTTGTAGTTTAATTTAATGGGTTTGTAGTTGCAAATACAAAGCCACCCATGTATTTTTTACTTTCCCGAGAGGGAGGTCGCAAAACCAAGACCACTAGACTGATGGCCTAAGGAGTGGGTCGACATGAGGTTCAGCCCGAGAGGGTGACTCCTAGTCCCATATCCTAACACTCAGCTTAAGAGAGTGAGTGGGGTAAGGCGTAGGCTGGTCTTCATGCAGCAAATGGGTGTCCGAGAGGAACCCATTTGAAACGGGGTAAGTTGCCCGAGAGGGAACTTATTTCCATCTAAAGCTTAGCCTAGTCACTATTATCTTGCAAATTTCCTATTGAAAGCATGTACCCAAAGATTTATCTCAACTTGTATTGCGGTCAGACCCCAAGTATATTTCCCCATACTTTATTTTCTGGTTAATTTTTGTTGTTTTTACTCCTTGTGACAAAACCCCCAATCGATAGTTAACACTTTTGTGTCGCCCCCTTTAATTTACTATGTTTTTAATCATTAATGTCTTTAGCTATGACTAGTTAGAGCTGAATTGTAGTTTTCTATCAATTCTAAAAACCACTCCCCTGGGACACGACCCCAACCTTTAGTTCGGTTACTATATTATCGACGATCATAGACACTCATACCGTCGGTTAGTGTCGTTGGTCACGATAAACATCAAAATGGTGCCGCTGCCGGGGAGTGGTGTTATTTGAGGATTTTTAGATTAGTAGAATTTTTGTTCTTCTTAGTCGTAATTTTCTAACTTAATTCTTAGTTTTGGTTTGTGATTTGTCAGAATCTAAACAAGGGAAAGCAAGAAATATTCGGGAGTTAATGGAGTTTCCTCCATTAGAGGTAATGAAGTATCAGGATCGTATCCTAACTTCAAGCAATTGGAGAATGAGCGAATCCATGAGACATGGGCAAGATTCAATGAACTGCTAACCCAAAGCCCCACTCATGAACTTCCCGGTACAATCCTCATTGATTTCTTCTACCGAAGTCTTAGCCCTAGAAGCATGATATTTGTTGACCAACTCCTTCCTAGCGGAACATTAAAGCAGCCATATATAATAACAGTCCAACTGCTCGACAATATGGGTAAAACGAGCCAAGAGGTTGAAAAGGATATCTTGATGACCACACTAATGTCCCAAATGGATGAGTTAAAACGAAATATGGTGAAGGTCGAAGCTCATTGTAAAAGGAAGGATAAATACATTCCCCCTCATAATAGAATAAACAATGAGAACAAGGAGATCAAGCGCATTGAGGGAATGCTCTCAACAATTCTCCACAACGTGACCGAGCAAGACAAAGAGCTCGAGGGATTGAAAGTAAACATCGAAGGACTGAAACGAATTATTTGGTCTCGTTCCAAAGTTGTCCAACTGCTTGAGGACCTGATGAGTCATGCGTTTCCTCAACTCTATCAGTAGAGAAATAGGGGATGGCCTAATAAGGACCTAGCCAACCCCAACAACAAAACTTGAGCAAAGATTTGTGTTTTGCCACGACACTAAATAAGGCGCTTCTTGGGAAGCAACCCAAGGTCTTACACGTTTAGGATTTTACTTTAATAAATAATAGTGTGTTGTGTTGCAGGTTAAATCGAGGAAAGTGTGGAAAATTTCAGGTTGGCGAGCAGAAAGTCCATTACGCAAGTAGCCAAACAGGTCTGCAAGCCTGATTGGATCCGCCGTTTGGCTCAATACAAAAGTTGTACTGATCCTGTAAACCTGGGCAGACTCGAAAAGAAACTCGACGCATCGCTAACAAGTTTGGCCATCTCGATGCAGACCGCCGAATTCACCCACTGAAAATTGAAGATTTCTGAAGAAAGGGCTGGATAAATGACCACTCGGCAATCGCCAACTGGGTTGGCAAGTGCGACTAACGTTGCCAAATAGACAAAAATTGAACAACATATGTTGCCATCAGGCATAGTTCTTCATTCTTTCTCACTTTCAAACTCCATAACTTCACACCAATGTAGTAATTTACATTCTCTCACCTTAAAGTAGTATTTTAGTCACAGATTAGCGCTTGGAACTCAGATTTCCATTGCCGCCTAGCATTATAATATTGTTTACTCAGCAAAAAGATATGGCCACACAATCACCAGATGAAGGGAAAAGGGAATTGTGATCAGTGAAAACGCACCTCCACCCAGGGGAAAGGCTACAACAACTGCAAAAAGCAACGGGAAAGGCAAAACCTCAGAATTATCCAACGCAAGCTCTGATAGCACAGGCTTCTACACCACCGAGCCACCCACATATAACAATGAGAGTGCAGAGTTTGACGAAGATAACCAGATAGATGCAAGGCGGGCTGCGTTATGATAAAAAAGGATACATGATCCATATCGGATAAAAGATAGTCAGTCCACCACTCCAACTCCAAGTCCTCCAACTCCAGGGCAAGAATTAGTGCTGCCACATCCAGTACAAGGTCCCAAACATGGATCAATGAATAGATCAAAGGCAGATGGTCTGAGAACGACCATTGAGGAGAAATGACTTTCCATAAATGGGGTTATTGATAGGTATCCAGAAGTGATGGAATGCCTGAAATACCGAAAATTCCAAATCTTCACAAGATATTGCGGATCTTACATTCCAAGCTGGGTTAGAGAGTTCTATAATGCATATAGTGCATTAGTACCTCAACGAAAAAGGCTAGCCTCATCTTTTAAAGAAGTTGACCACGTGGTTGTTAGAGGAAGGAAGGTAGACTGTGACAATGAGACTAGCAACATAGTTTTAGGAATGTCAGATAAGATTAATGAACACTGCCAGCACTTAATCAGGACACAGAAGCTGGATGCAATGAAAAAGTTGATAGCTAAACTAATCTCAGATGATAATGCTCCAACATGTTTAGCAGAAGGAGTTCCAATTGAGAAGAAAAATCTGAACATAGCTGCACGATATTGGTTTGGATTCATCAGCAGCACAATTATGCCATCACAAAATGAATCAATCCTTCATCATGCTAAGGCAGCTTGTCTAGGATGAATCATGGAGAAAATAGGGATAAATCTTGGGAAGATCATTTCCTCTTAAATCCATATACGTGCAAAGCAGGGCAAGACATCTCTCTCTTTTCCGGTATTAATCACGGAATTATGCAAAAGATCTAGGGTGCCGGGAGATGCAACGAAGGATGTGGAATTGGCTGCCACCGCCTCCACCAGTGTCCGAAAAATTGAAGCCGAATATCCTAAAGACCAGGCAGAAAGAGACAGAAGGAAGTTGTGGCCACCAAATCTATACATGCATAGGCATCTTTGCCTACTCCGGCCCCTGGACCTTCAGGTATATCTTATTTCATTACCACCCATTTTGACTCTACAGGTTCCCCTGCTGCTTCATTACCACCCAAAACTACAACTGTTGTTGTCCCGTGTGAATCAATCACTCAGGCATCCTTTATCTGAATGGGACAACTTGCCCAAACTGCTAATTGTCGGACTGCCAACATATAAATCTCCATTCCAAGCATGATTCAAGCTACCCTCGACAATGCTGTGAGACCACTAAGCACTACTATTGATGCTCTAGAGGTCAGGATGTTAGTGTGTGAGCACGATCAAGGAGCCACAGAGGAAGTAATAGCTGTAAAGGCCACCATTGCAGAGATGAAGAAAGATGTGGATTACCTAAAGTCCACTGATATATCCATGATCTTTTGAACAGGGGGAGTTCCAGAGGTGCCCGAAATGCCTCAGACTGCCGCAAGACATGGAAATGGAATAGAGCATATAGTTGATCCTGAATCGGAAGCAGAAACTGACGAAGAGATATTTGAGGAAGCTACAGTGGACGACATAGCCGAGACTGAAGAAATCATAATAAATGATGCTATGCAAATTTCTTTAGCAAAGTATCTTGCTACAGGATCCAGTGGAGCTAGTCCTTCTAGTGGTCACTTCGGATACTGATGCCATGATAGATGGAGCAAGTGCATAGCCAAGATCCCCTCTTTATCTCCTTTATGTTTTTAGTTATCTTTCAAATCTTTGGATAGTTATTACTTGCATTTGAAGAAAAATGTTTTTATTTGTGGTGGGGTAAGGCCCACCTGTCTGTGCTACTTTTTGCTCATGTTTGTGTTTATATCTGGGTTGTTCTGTTTATAACTGTTTTTACACTGTTTTTGTGGATGGTTGAGCTCATGGCTCTTTTTTGTTTTTAATTGCAAATGATTTTGACCCTTCAGAAAAATTCACGCACATTTTTTCCACCCCTCATGAGTAGAATGTGGTTGTTCTTTTGCAAAAAAAAATTGAGTCTCGTTTTGATCAATACCGATGACTTGAGTAGTGCTCTCAATTAAACGAACATGAATGTACGGCTACAATGAGGCCAAATGAAGTTGCATAGACAATGTGTGAACTCTTTGTATCTCATTGTGATTAGCCATTTATCAAGTTGATTCTTTTGTAATGACCGTTGCACACTAGCGAAAGTGTGTAGTTTTGTTTGACTTAAGTGTTGATGCCTTGTGTGATTAGCTTGCTTTCAAACTTGCATGAATAAACCTATAATTTACCCTGTTAGTCTGATTGATTTAGAAAGTTGTCCTCTTGAGATGATCTTAAGTAACTTTAAAGAGTGTGAGCCAAATTTGACATATACCTCTTTTGTGGCCTACCCATGAGCGTGTGAAACTCTTTCGAACACCGTTTGACCCTTACCTTTCTTTGGAAGAATCTTGATGAACCCTACACCTTACTTGAACCACTACCTACAATGCTCTTGAGTTTTGGTTTAGCAAATAGGCAACTTAGGCCAAAAGCCTAAGTTGGGGGTGTGGTGAAAGGGAAAAGGAGAAGTCAAGAAGTGCAAGAAAAGTCCCCCTTAACCCATGGTATTGCATAAAAATGGAACCCCTTCAATTCAATTAAAAAAAATGAAATGTGGAATAAAAGTACGAAGGGAATCGTGTTTCAAGCAATCTATGGAGGAGAATAAAAAAGGTGACTTAGAAGCACTAGAAAAAGAATTGATAAAGGAAAAGAAGAGAATGCCTTTAGAATGCCACAACTCACGAGGAAAAAGTCTCTGAGCCTAAATGATCATACCTTTGCACTCAGTCTCATTACAAGTATTAGAAAGACCTTTTTGATCTTGAGTAAGCCGAATCGAAAGTCGATTGGAAAATAAGGGCAAACCTATGGGTGAAAACATGCATCGTGTTCCTCTTTTTTTAGTTTCAGCGTTGCATCTAATTCCTGATCTTCAATTAATTAACCTATGTGTGTGAATATGGAATCATTCTTCATGTGAGGACATTTAGATACTTTTTGTTGAGCTAGAACTTGCACAAGTAGCAAGTGTTCCGAGCATGAGAATCTTTGGTAATGGTGTGTCACAACTTGAATCTTTCAGTACACAATTGATCCTTGCATAAGTAAATTGAGTCTTGTTGTGTGCACTCATGATTGAGTATTGTGTAGCACTGTTTGAGACACCTTTTTGAACGACTGAACTCAAGTTTGCTTGAGGACAAGCAAAAGTTTAAGTTGGGGTGTTGATGAGTCCACAAATTGGACTCATTTAGGGCTTTATTTTGAAAGAAATAGTGTCCTCGAATGCTTATTTTATCTCAATATCTGCTGAAAACTCTTAAGTTTTAGGTATTTGAAGTTTTAGTGGAAGCATGGACACTTAGGCGCAAAAAGGAACAAAAAGGCTGAAAAGAACAAAGAAGCTGAAGCATGAGCATCGCCAAGAACCATTGGCGATTCGCCGAAAGAACGGACTCCGCCCTTTGTTTCAGTATGCGAAGCCCTTAAGGAAGAGGATCAAAAAGGCGATGAAAAGAGTAGTCGGCGCTTCGCCGAATAGTTCTGCGAAGCAGTACTATACCGTCTAATGGTCCATAACGTGAAGATGTTGTAGGCAAGCACTCAATGGCGATGAGACAAAAGAAGGGTGAGTCGCCGAGTCAATTGGCGGACTCGACTAACCTCGCTAAACTATCCACCTGCTCTATTTTCTGATGGCTATAGATACTAAACTATTTATTAATTTTACAAGTTTCGAACCATTATTATTATATTTAGAATAGAATAGTATGTTTTTAGATATTTTCTCTCAAGTTTGGAGAGGGTTTTGTGGGAGACTTGAAGAGAGAAAGATTTCATCTTCCCCAAGTTGGAAGTGTGTATTCTCCTTTCTTCTTCCTTTGCTTAAATCAAGGTATAATTTCTTATACCCATTTGATTTTAGTATCATTTTAGGTGTATTTTGTTATTTCTTGATGTGTGGCTAAAAACCCCCATTCTTGGGGTGTGATTTAGGAAATATGTGTTGATATTGTCGTTGGGTCTTGCTTGCTGATAGGGTAGATGTATTTTAATGGTGATTTCACCTAGTGGTTGTAGTTTAATTTAATGGGTTTGTAGTTGCAAATACAAAATCAGCCATGTGTTTTCGGCTTGCCCGAGAGGGAGGTCGAGAAACCAAGACCACTAGACTGATGGCCTAAGGAGTGGGTCGACATGAGGTTCAGGCCAAGAGGGTGGGCCCTAGTTCCATATCTTAACACTCAGCTCCAGAGAGTGAGTGGGGTAAGGCATAAGCTGGTCTTCATGTGGAAAATGGGTGTCCGGGAAGAACCCATTTGAAACGGGGTAAGTTGCCAGAGAGGGAACTTATTTCCATTTAAAGCATATCCTAGTCACTATTAACTTGCAAATTTCCTATTGAAAGCATGTACCCAACGATTTATCTCAACTTGTATTGCAGTCACACCCCAAGAACATTTCCCCATACTTGATTTTATTGTTAATTTTTGTTGTTTTTACTACTTGTGACAACCCCCAATCGATATTTGACACTTTTGTGTCGCCCCCTTTAATTTACTATAATTTTAATCGTTAATGTCTTTAGCTACGACTAGTTAGAGCTAAATTGTATTTTTCTATCAATTCTCAAAACCACTCCCTTGGGACACGTCCCTAACCTTTAGTTGGGTTACTATACTATCGAAGATCGTAGACACTCATACCGTAGGTTAGTGTCGTTGGTCACGATAAGCATCATTGATTTCTACTAGTCACCTTGGGTCTAGCCTTTTATGTAACACGAAACAACACACGTTAGATGCAATTCGAAAAAGAATTCAATACTTGAAAATTGCACACAAAAACTCGGTGAACCATTTGGCGAGTCGTTGAACCCCTTTGGCGAGCTAAGTCAGGCTCGCCGAAAGTTCCTAAATGAAATCATTCAAAAATAAGCACAGGATTGCGATGTCCAACGCCATTCGGCAAATCGCCAATACCTTCCGGTGAAGAAGAAGTAACTTGCCGAAAGTTACAGAACAATTTAAGGAATTAGAGGCGTAGAAGGGCGATCAGAAGGGACTTTCATATAGTCGCCGAGTGAACTCGGCGAGCTCAGGCATATCTCTGAAAGTTACAAAACTCAAACTACCAAAAGATATAAATAAAAGGTGATTTAGTGGACTTTAAGTGCACCGCCAAACCACTCGGTGAGCTCGACCCAGCTCACCGAATAGTCCAACCTACCAATTTTTCACCCCGACCTTCCAAATCTATCTTGCAGCCCACGAAATCAAAAGTCAAACTATTGTTTAACGCAATTCAACTAAGACCCATAAGAGCCAAGCCCACATGGTACTCAGATTTCCCCCAATTTGGGCAAAATTGGCCAATCGACGTCTTTTTCCCTTAAGAATGATGTCAACCGCTCTATCATTGGGCAAAAATTGACAATTACCATAATTCGGGTTTACTCAAACTTCAGCCCACTAGACCCACGACAAATTCAACACAACCCTTTTAACAATCATATGCGCAGGAATTTACTATCTAAAGCCAATTAATCACGATTTCAACTAACTACTTGCAAACAAACCACCACATGATAAACAAAGCAATAATAAGCACACATAACACCCACAAAATGATCATGCATTTGATTATAACAAATATTTATAGAGGGGTTCGGAAAACCAACCTTAGATGCCGAAAGGTTGTAAAGCTACGCAAGCAAAGATATCCAAAAGTCCACCCAGAACAAATGAACTAAACAAAAAGTATGAACAATAATACAAGAACAAAAATATAAGAGATTGAGAGAGTTCGTAGGTTGAAAATTATGAAATGAGGGAGACTTTTGAATTTAAAACGGTTTGGCCTTTTAAGACACTTCAGTTCGAGCGCCGGTCGGCAACCACGACTTACGTCGCCGACCCACTCGATGATGCGTTGAGTGGTGCTTTAGTCCGCTGAGTTTTACAAAACCTCCAACAAAATTTGTGGTTCAAACGGTGAACCAATTCGGTCTCGCCGACCGGACCTTTGGCTTGTCTACTGCTCCTTTTCCCAAAATTTTAAATCTTCAACCTACAAAATCAACACCAGTTATTCAAAATCAATATTTAAAACATCAAAAACATGGGTTGCCTCCCAAGATGCGGCTTATTTAACGTTGTGGCACGTCAAAGATACCTATTAAGGCTTCATTTTTAGTGTTGACCATTGTGTCAATCGGCAACCCTCCTTTTGGTCTTGGATTCAAATGAGTCAAGATTTGACCAATTTGTGTCTTCAGCTGCTTAATGGAAGTATTTTTGGAAATGCCGGGATATGCAAAGTTCATGAAAGAATTGGTCACCAAGGAGAGGAGTATGGATTTTGAAACTGTGGAGGCGTCTCATAGTTGTAGTTCCATCATGACAAGCGATGTGGTTATTAAGCAAGTTGATTTGGGAGTATTTACTATTCCATGCACTATTGGGATGCTTCAATCTACCAAAGCATTGTGTGATTTGGGGCCAAGGTTGCCATATGCCATTTTTAAACAACTTGGGTCGAGCGAACCTAAGCCTACAATAATGTGTCTTCTCATGGGAGATCGGTCTATTAAACATCCCATTGGCATATTTTATGATATTTTGGTGAAAGTGGATAAGTTCATCTTTTCGGCTGACTTTGTTATTTTGGACGACGAGATTGACACCGAGGTACCTATTATTTTAGGTAGACCGTTCTTGGCTACCGATAGAGCCCTTGTGGATGTCAAAAGTTGTGAGTTGAAATTTTGGGTAAATGATGAGGAGGTTACTTTCAATGTGTGAATATCAATGAAGCAACCTAGTGACATTTATGTAGTCGCAACCATCGATGTGATTGATGATGCAGTGGCTAGTGTGAGTGAAGTGTTTTGGGCAGGTGAGCCCATAGCTACCATCCTTTCAAATTATGATGAGTAAGAAATTTAGGGTTATGATGAAGTGGTGGCTGCTCTATCGGGTTTAGGTTCTCATTTTAAAAATACATTGAAGCTTCACACCGATCTGAAATTTGGGAAATTCCCCCTGCTAAACCATCCACCGAAGAGCCACCGAAGCTTGAGATGAAGGTGCTCCTATCCCACCTTCAGTACATATTCTTGGGAGCAAATAACACCTTGCCCATCATCATTGCCATGGATCTGCTTGAATGGCAAGTAAAATTACTTGTCAATATGTTGAAATGATACATTAAAGCCATCGAATGGATAATTTCTGATATTATGAGGATTCCCCCAAATATTTGCACTCATAAAATCCAATTGGATAGTGATTGTTAACCAAGTGTTGAGAACTATGGGAGGCTAAACCCACTGATGCAAGAAATGGTGAAGAAAGAAATTAGCAATTGGCTTGATGCGGGTGTGGTATATCCCATTGTGGATAGCAAATGAGTGAGTCCCATGCAATGTGTACCAAATAAATGAGGCATCACGGTAGTTCCAAATGAAAAAGGGGAACTTGGGCCTATGAGACCGGTAACTGGGTGGCATGTATGCATAGACTACTGAATATTGAATACATGGATAGAGAAAGATCAGTTTCCTATGCCATTTATGGACAAAATTCTTGATAATCTCACAGGGCCTGGATGGTATTGCTTTTTATATGGTTACTCCGTGTACAACCAGATTTCTATTGCACTGGAAGATCAAGAGGAAACAACTTTTACATACGCCTATGGTACATTTTCTTTCAAGAGAATGCCTCCTGGGTTGTGCAATGACTCGACAATATTCCAACGGTGTATGCTTTCTATTTTCACCGATATGGTTGAAGACTCAATAGAGGTCCTTATAGATGACTTTTCAGCTGTTGGTGATTCATTTGAAGCATGTCTTGAACACCTTGGGGAAGGTACTACAAAGATGCGTGAAACTAATCTTGTTCTAAATTGGGAGAAGTGTTATTTCATGGTCAAAGAGGGTATTGTTTTGGGGCATAAAATTTTAGGATAAGGAATGCAAGTGGACCAAGCTAAATTCAAAGTCATTGCTAAACTACCTCCTCCTATTTCGGTGAAAGGCGTCCAGAGTTTTCTAGGCCATGTGGGTTTCTATAGGCGGTCTATAAGGATTATTCCAAGGTAGCTCACCCCCTTTGTAAGTTACTAGAAAAAGAATCCACATTCAATTTTGATGAAGCTTGCCTAAAGGCATTTTTGTGCTTAAAAGAAATACTAGTTTCAGCTCTGTTCCTTGTTGCTCCCAATTGCAGTATTTCGTTTGAACTCATGTGCGATGCTAGTCGTGTTGCATTGGGAGTTGTTCTTTGTGAATGCAAAGGCAAGATATTTCACCTGGTTTACTATGCGAGTAAAACATTAAATGTAGTTCAAAAGAATTATACCGTCACTTAACAAGAATTGTTGGCGGTGGTTTATGTTTTTGAGAAATTTAGAGGGTATTTGTTGGGTACTAAAATGGTTGTGCACACAGATCGTGCTGCAATTCGATAATTAATAGCTAAGAAAGATGCAAATCCTAGGTTGATTCGGTGGGTGTTGCTATTGCAAGAGGTTGATTTAGAAGTCAAAAATAGGAAATGGTGTGAGAATCAAGTGGCGGATCACTTGTGCTACCTGGAAACTAATATTTTTTATCCTAATGAGAGGGACATTGAGGAAGCATTTCCCGACGAAGTAGTGATGAGTGTAACCCATAGCAAATCACCCTGCTACGTTGACTTTGCAAACTATGTAGTGTGTGGGATTATGCCCGAGGGATTGCATTTTTATCAAAAAAAGAAGTTCTTGTTTGATGTAAAGAGGTACTTTAGGGATGAACCGTACCTATTTAGGGAATGTGTAATTAGAAGATGCGTATCGGAAGTGGAAGTAAATGTAATTCTAGATACTTGCCATGCATCGCCAGTTGGTGGACATCATAGCGGGATGCGCAGAGCCACCAAAAAGCTTCAAAGTGGCTACTATTGGCCATCATTATACCAAGATGCTAATTCTCTTGTTAAGCAATGTATTCAATGCTAAAATCAAGGAGGAGTATCAAGAACACATGATTTACATTTTCAACCTATTCTAGAGGTAGAGTTGTTTGATGTCTAGGGAATCGAATTCATGGGACAGTTTGTAAGCTCTTTCAGAAATAAGTATATCTTGGTGGTGGTTGATTACATTTATAAATGGGTATAAGTTGTATCTTTGCCCAACAATGAAGGGAAGAGTGTTGTGCAATTCTTGAAGAGATACATTTTCGCAAGGTTTGGTACTCTGCATGCAATTATCAGTGATGGAGGGTCTTAGTTTTGCAACTGGTTGTTTGCTTCGTTATTGTAACACCCCATAAAAAACTAGTAAGACCTAGCTAAATGCTTGACGAAATCTAATAGGTGAAACTAGAGCCTCACATGTGAGTTTGAAGTTTGTAACTTGATTAAATGTTGTTAAATGGTTTCCCAAGTGAAGGATGAGGAATGTAGGGGTTAAACGTCAAGACACGATTATAACGCCCGGAAACCAGTAAGTTTAACTAGTATGTTGTAGTGTCTTGTAGTGGAGTTTTGGAGTGTTGTGTGAGGGTTAAAATCAAGATAACTGGCTCCCATACTTAGAATGACATGTTTAGGGGTTAAACGTCCAGGTATGACTCCCCAAGGACCACCCAAGGGGTCCTCGGAGGACCCCAACACTACCTAAAAAGGTGTCAAAACAGCTTGGTTCATGGAAGCCATTCACGCCCCTTAGACCAGTCCATGCCCCGTAGGTCATGGGTGTGGGTTAGGACTTAGTCAAGGGAGGCTTGGCCTTCATTTTTTATCCCCGACCCTGACTTACGGACCAGTAGTACGGTCAGTAGGCCCGTGGTGGGTGTGAGTGAGGGGCTTCAATGCTGTCAAGAAGTCGGCCAAGGTAAGTGAGGGTCTAATAATTTCCTAATCTAATCATTTTAGTTTAGGGTCGTTTTATACTGATTTAATATACCTATATAAACTATTTTAAGTCATTCAAACACACTTTAATAAATCATAACCCAAGACCCCAAATCAAAAACCCATCCCTTTCAAACTACTTTCTCTCTAAGAACTCCATTGAAGACTTCAAGTTTCCAAGGTCAATTTCTTCAAGATTTTCAAAGCCTTTGAAGGGGATTTCATGGATTCTCATCTAATAGATATGGTGACTTTGATCCTTGTCTAATCTTCCATTCAAGGAGCTAATTCAAAGAAGTTTTCAAATCACAAAAAGTTAGGATTTCACTCAATCTCATGGGTTATTGCATCAAATGTTTTCAATTGATAAACTATGATTATATTGATGTTTAATGGATGATTTTAAGATGAAAAACTCTATGAACCCATGATTTCTCTAAATTCCTAAATTTGGCCTTATGAAAGGGGTTATTTGATTATGAATGGATGATGATGGATTCATGCTTAGATTGGTTTAGATTATTGATTTGTATCATTATCTATGTCTAATTATGGTGAATTATTGGTGAATTGAGGATTGGTCATCATGGCCTTGAAAGGGCAAGTTTGACCTAATTTCATGTGAATGTAGAATTGTGCTTGGATTATTGATCCACTTGAAAGGTGGAGGTGTTTACTTATCATGTGCATTGTGATCATGGCCTTGAAGGAATAACTTGATGAATTGAAGTATTATCATAATGTTGAATATATATATGAATGTGATGTGAAGCATGTGTGTGATCTAAATGAATGGAAGATGATCTTGTTTAGAAGCTAATTGTGTTAGGATTGAATGTTATCTCTCTATTAACACTTGTGAATGATGGTAATTATGTGAAAGGCTATTCTCGCATACACACACATGAATGAATGAAGGAAGGAAGGTAAATGATAATGATAATGAATGTTGAGTCTATTAAAAGGTATCCTCGATTGTACTCTAATGAATGAAATGGGGTTCATAGGTGAAAGGTTGTTCTCATATTTGAATCTATGAGCTTCCCAATGAATGAATGTGGGATGGGATGGATGCTTATCCGGGAGTTGAGACGGAGTATCTAGTAACAATCCATTTATCCCGTCTTAGTGAATGTTAGGTTTAGGATGGATGTTCATCCGGGAGTTGAGGCGGGGTATCTAGTAGCAATCTTTTATCCCATAATGAACTAATGTAATTAATAATGTACTTTATGGGGAATAATGCTAAGCACCAAGTTGATATGGTTAGAGATGGGTGATCATCCGGGGTACTTAGTAGCAATCTCTTGGGATGGATGCTCATCCGTGAGTTGAGGTGGGGTATCTAGAAACAAAGCCCCTATCCCATAACTATGTGCCTACATAGGTCTAGCTAGTGGAATCCACTTAAGGCTAAAGAACAATGGTCCTACCTTAGGCAAGTAGGAATCCCTTATCTGGTGAGGGTGACACTGGGATTCCATGTCAAGCTCTCATGGTCTATGTCGGTTAAGGCTTACCCCCATAATAATGTTAATGAACTATGGTTTTCTTAAGGATGTAATACTTAGGGTGGGTGGTGGAATGGGACGCCATCTATACATTGCACAAGTAGGCATTTGAGGGAGGTCATGGTGTGTTCCTTATAATGTAAATGAGATGAATGGATTCTTATGATCTTGTTAATGAAGAATGTTGATCTTATGTCTTAATGAATGAGTGACTTAGATGTTTATATGTGCAATGAAAGAATGCATGTTATACTTGGATTGTATATATGTATGAGTTACTTCCTTGTTATTACTTGTTGAGAATGAATGTGCCTAGTCTATGGTGACTTCAAAGGAACACTTAGTGTGAGTAGTAGTATGGGATGCAACTTACACATTGCACAAGTGTGACTTAGATTTATCTTAGGTGATGGTCCTTATGTGATGATCATGTCTTAAATAATGTTTATGTCTTTATGAATATATAGTGTTGAAGGTGGAAAGGTTGAATGGCAAGTTCACTTTTGGTGACCTTAGGGTGGTGCCTTGGTGTGGATAGTGGTATGGGATGCTATCCATACATTGCACAAGGTATAGCCTAAGGGTTACTTTAAGTGAAGGGTTATGGAAAGGTAATGGGTTATATATGTTGAGCATGTCTCCATTGTGATAAATGACTTTTATGTTGATTATGATTGAGTATTATGACTCTTATACTTGTATGTCATGAAGCTTTACCAAAATAGCATAAAACCTTGTCTTTCAAACAAATGTCCTTTTTGAGCATGTTTTGCATGGCTATCGTACTTAGTACTTTATGTGCTAACCCCATTCTTCTTCTATGTTTTTACTACAAGTGTAGGTTGTGGTAACTAAGTGGATCTCTCTAGTTGGAGCTTGGAATAGACTTCTTCCAAGACATCTTTTGGGTATGTCCTCATAGACCAAGCACAAGGACTTTTCATGTTTCAAGTTCTTTTACATTTTAGACTATTGTTAAGACTTCGATTGTAAAGGGCCATGACACTATCTTGTATAAAGTTTTGTCTAACATGGCCATGTGAGACTTTAGTATTCCACTGCTTTATAAATGAGTTTTCGATTGTTGGATTTATTAAGAAAAGTTTTACTTCAGCGCTACTTTTATTACCTATGTGATGAATGAATGCTATGAGGCATGTATAAGACCCCTTCGGGGTCAAATACGCCGTGTTACGACTAGGGGTGCTCTCGGGTCATGACTTTTGTTGAGAAAATATGGAGTTAAGAATAAAGTTGCAACCCCTTATGAGTCCCATAAATGTGGCCAAGTTGAAGTATTAAATCGAGAAATCAAGGGAATTCTTGCAAAAACAGTCAATTCAAATCGGCTGACTAGTCTCAGAAGTTGGATGATGCGTTGTTGGCATACTGCATTGCGTTTAAGACTCCAATTGGCATGTCACCATACCAATTGGTATTTGGGAAGTCTTGTAACCTACCAATCAAGTTTGAGCACAACGAGTTATGGGTATTGAAGGTGTTAAACTTGCATTAGGGGGACGCTTCAAAAGGTAAAGTCAATCAACTCCTTGAGTTGGAGAAGTTTCAGCTGAGGGCGTATGAGAGTTCAGGCTTTTACTAGGAGAAAATGAAGAAATGGCATGATGCAAAAATCCTTTGACAAGAATTTAAAGTTGGTGATCTTGTTTTGCTTTATAACTCTCATTTGAGACTCTCCCAGGTAAACTCAAATAAAAAAGGTCAAGCCCATTCAAGGTCACTCAAGTGTTCACAAATAGGGAAATTGAGGTTGAAAGCAAAGAAGAATCGCCATTCAAAATAAATGGGCAACGCTTGAAGCTTTAATTTAGTGAATGTCTTGATGTCTCAGTAATTGAAGTGGTGTATTTGAAAGATGCTTGAGAGCATTTCCACGTCGAGCCATAACGATAAATGAGGCACTTCTTTGATGGCAACCCAAGTTTTAGTCATTTTAAAATAATGTTTGCTGAATATGTAGGTTGAAATCCTCATTTTTGACAGAATGCCAAATAAGCGATGAGTCGATTCTTTCGGTAAATCGCTAATCAGGCCTCTTGATCTCCCAAGTGCACAACCAATTTAAAGGCCAATTTTGGGACTCGTTCTAGAAAATTTAGCAAGACGCGTGATTTTTCCGTGCACCGCGGAACCAGTTGGCAATCCTGACTGAGCTCACCTTTTTGCTCCAACTGGAGGACCATCTTTTTTTAAATTTCTGCAAGCCAACTCCGGTTCGGCGACTCGCCAAATGGTTCGGCATATTTGGCAACTACTCGCCGACTGGCGTGAAGTGAAGAGTCTCTCGTACTCTAATCTTTTCATTTAGTGATCCTTACATTCCCGTTCTGTTAGTTACATTCGTTGTAGTTGCATTGATGGCACTGCTCAACCTTCCTCCCCACCTAAAATCTCCATGAAGCATTAGTCAGTTTGAATAGCCAACTTAGGCCAAAAACTTAAGTTGGGTGTGGTGAAAAACGAGAAGAGTCAAGAGTTTGTGAAATTCACCCTTGAAGGATTGTATTCAAAAGGATGGAACCCCTCCATATAAAAAAAAGCAGAGGAGAGCAAAAGAAGAAAAATATTGAAAAAGAATGTTGTAATGCAATTTGTGCATGGATAAAAGAAAGGGGTGTCCAATGAGTCATATAAGAATCTCTGTTCTTGAAAGAACATAGGGTGTATTGTGAAAATAAAAAGAGTGAAAGAAAAGGAGAAGAAGTGAAATGCAAGCCATGCTTTATGAAGGTAGAAGTAACCAAGACAAATCAATCATACCTTTACCTCAACCCCATTATAAGCCTTGAAAGACCTTGGTGATCTTGATCAAGCCGAATAACATGTTAATGGAAATATGCGGGCAAGCATATGGGTAGAATCATGCATGTGTTTATCTTTGAGAGTGTGAGAGTTGATTTTGATTCCTTAATTCTTAAATTTTCATGATCTTTGTGTGGTCATAGAATCATTCTTGATGTGAGGGCATCCGAATACTTTTATTTAACTTGAATTTGAATTTGAAGCAAGCATTGTGAGTTTGACTTTCATTTTATTATGGCTAGTCACAGTTTGAAACTTCTAATGCACAATTGAACATTGCTTGGGTAGATTAAACCTTATATGCATTCATGTTGAGTCTCAAGTAGCACTATTTGTAGACATCCCTGTTGACCTGATTGATCTTGTTTTTTACTTGAGGACGAGCAAAAGTTTAAGTTTGAATGTTGATGAGTTAGGGATTTCGACTTATTTAGGGCTTAATATTCAACAATCTAGTGTCCTCAATGCCTATTTTATGCTCATAACTGATCTTAAAAGGATCAATATGCAGCAATGAAGGCAAAAGAAAAGGGCAAGGACACTACGAGATAAAAAGGAGCAAAAAAGTTGAAAAAGTTGAAGGAAAGTAAAACAGGTACTCGCCAAAGCTACTCGGTGCGTCACCGAGTGGACCTTCAACTCGTCTAAAGTTCCAATAGGCTTGCCCATGGACAAAACCAACTTGGCGATAGGATAAGAATTTCAGCGATTCGCTGAAGTTTTTGGCGATGCCAACCTAGCTCGCCAAAAGTTATAGAAAAGAGATGGTGAAAGGCCAAGCCAAGAAGGCGATGAAAGGTGGAACTCAGCATGTCGCCAACCAAGTCGGTGAAGCCTGACTTACTTCACCGAGCAACTCCAATGCTGAAATTCTGGGAACATATAAATGCAATTTTCAAAAGAAGAAAATGAGTTCCCACATTGTCCAATTATGGGTTTTCGATCTTAAACATTCTAAACATTGTTTTTACACTTTTTGAGTAGATATTTAGGGTTTTTTTATTTTTACCTTCAATTTGAGCATTTGGAGAATTGTGGATTGTTGCCCAACCTGATGGAAAACTTCATTGGTAACGATTTCTTGTTCTTTATTATGTTTGGCTAAAATCTCCATTTTTGGGGGTGTGATTATGTAGTTCAATGCATTAATTAGCTAATGGGTTTTGTTAATTACTGATTTTATTGTTGATTTGAAGTGGTTTCAATTAATAGTTTGTGTTTTAATTGAGGAATTGTATTTCCAAATACAATTCTAGCTTAGTACTCTACACGTTCTTGAGAAAGTAGTGTGACAGTTAAATTATTAGTTGATGATTCTAGTGATTGTGTTGTCACGAATCTAGCTTGAGAAAGTAGGTTTGAATGCAATCTAACAAATCTAGCTTGAAAAAGTAGATTGATTAAGGTATTGGGTTGTTAATCTATGTTGTGCTTGTTGAGGTTCGAAAGAACTCACTTGATTCGTAATAGTTGATTGAGAAATGACTATTGCACCCAAGACCTAGCCTACCCACAAAAATTTAACGACTTAGAGTAATTAGTAATAACCCATTACGCTAAATTAACATTCAGTTTATCACACTACCAAGAAACGCTCTCTACTTGTTTACTCCCGGTTATTTGTAGTTGTTAATTGGTTACCCAAATCCCCCCATTTGACATTAATTGTCAAAAACTTGTGATTTAATTAATTGTTGTGAAATTTCTACCTCTGCAAATGATTATAACACTAATTTACTTCTAAATTAAATTCTTTACCGTATCACTCCCTGTAGTATTGATCACAACTCTTAGTAAGGTTTATACTTTTTAGTGACCACCTACACTTAGAATCGGATGAAATGTAGTTGAGCATTATCATGGCGCTCACATTTTATTTGTGAAGAAGAAGGATGGTACGATATGCATGTGTATTGATTATAGGCAGTTGAATAAGGTGACGGTGAAGTACCGCTACCCCATGCCTAGGATTGATGGTCTATTTGACTAGTTTCAGAGTTCCACAGTGTTTTCGAAGATTGATTTGATATTTGGTTAATATCAGTTGACGATTAAGGCAGCAGACATCCCTTAGACTGCATTTAGGACTTGATATGTCCATTATGAGTTCTTAGTGATGTCTTTTGGGTTGACTAATGCCACTGTCGCCTTCATGGACATGATGAAGCATCTGTTCAGGCCATACCTCAATTTTTTTGTCATCGTGTTCATAGATGATATTCTTGTATACTAAAAAGTAGGAGTGATCATGAGCAACATTTGAGGATTATTCTCCAGACTTTGAGAGATCAATGGCTTTATGCCAAGTTCTCAAAGTGTGAGTTTTTTCTTGAGTTTGAAGTATTGTTGGGGCACTTGGTGTCCAAAGATGGTATCATTGTATATCCCACAAAGATTAAGTCTATTCGTGATTAGGTTAGGTCCACTTCAGTTACTGAGGTTCGGAGCTTCGCCGATTTAGAATGCAACTAAACACAGTTTGTGGAGGGCTTCTCCACGATTTCAACATCTTTGACCCAATTAACCTACCTTGATGTTCATTTTGAGTGATATGTGGAGTGTGAGTTGAGCTTTCAGGAGCTCAAGGAGTTGTTGACTACTGCTCCTGTATTGACTCTTCCAGCTGAGAGCGAAGGCTTCACGATCTATTTTGATGCGTCTGATGTTGGTTTCGGTTGTGTATTCATGCAGTTGGATCGGTGATAACACTCGAATGTCCTCCTTAAAACCATTTAAAAGGGACAAGAGTCATAGTCAATTAAAACCCAATTAAGAATCGGGGTCGAATCCCACGAGGAATGGTATATCGTGGAGAATTCCTATCAAGAAATTTGCATTATAAAATGGCTCATTTGTAATAATAAGAATATGTAGGCGGTGATTCGACCAATTCAATAAAAAAATTAGATATCAATTATCACAATTAAACTAAAATCACGACGAATTCAAGAGTTAAAAAGTAATCTAGAGGTGCGGGGATTGAAAATCAATGTCACATAGGGGTAATTGTGCTACTATATAGTGATGGACATTCATTAATAGGCTATGTCATGTTCATTGATGCTCATCATCTTTCAATCTCAAAGCATCTATGCATCGAATAACCTTTCGGTCTCATCTAATTTTCAATCTAAACAACTCAGTACCTTACTCTATTCTCTCTTTCGATGCTGAATTAGGGCAAATAGATCCGACCCATTACCTCTATTTTTCAAGAAAGTTACAAACATCAAACCTAAATTGCTAGTATTGGATTAGTTTCCTACTTCAATCAATCTCTTTTGAGCATCGACCGGAGATTGGGAGTAGGAATTAACTTTGCAACCTTAACACATATATTAACCCCATGCTAATTAGAAAATATTCATGTATGAATAGCAGCAAAACAAAGCATTGCACAATACCCACTAGTTTAAATCAACAGTCGACCCCATAATTGCACCCCTAGACCATTGGGTTTTAGCCACCCATCACAAAAAGTAAAGGGATTATAACTTCCATGAAAGCAGTTGTGGGTAGCATGAAATTAAGCAATTACAAGTAGACCCACTTTGGATTCAACTTCATTTTGTCAATTTCAAGAACAGAAGTTTAAAAGCCCCAAAAGCTAGAAAGTGTTCTTCACAAAGAAAAAGTATTCTCTCTCTAAAAACTCAATTATTTCTCTATTAACTCTACTCGACTCGATTCTTAATTTCGATCTCCTTTGGGATATTTCTAATTTCCCAAATTAGGCTCAAAACCCAATACGCAACTCAATCGACGATATTAGTCCAGCTCAGCGAGCTCATTCAGTAAATCGTCTCTTGCTCTTCAGATCTCCTTTTCATGCTCTAGGCTTAAGGTGCTTGAACCTCAATTGGCGAACTCGTTTGAGTCAGCCTTTCACATTCGGCGAATCACATATTACCACATTTGTTTGTATTTTGATAATTCAATCTTTCTTTTCAAACTGTTATTTTCACTGATGTTCAGCAAGGTCGCCTTTCTCTTTCAGTGCACCGCCTTCTCTAATGGAGTTCGCTGACCTGGTTCGATAAATACAAGTGTTATGCACTATCATTTTGGGTGAGGTCGTGCTCATTAGGCGATCCACCATTCTCATTAGATGAATATACATGCGCATTTAGAGAATACTATTATAAAGGAACATATAGCACAAAAGAAAGTAAAGAAATAAGAAAATTATATTTTACAAAATTACCAGAACCTTTTAATTCAAAAGTAATAAAAAGTTGGAATGAAGCAGGATTAACATATACCTTAGGTCCATAATTGTAACATGTTCTTACTAAATTGGCGTTAGTTTTTTGTTGTGCAATTAGCTTGTTATAACCTTATAATTTTTGGGTTAGGTAGTCTTGATTTGGTTCTTTGGTTGTAGTGGATCTAGGATTACGATTTAAATAGGTTTGGATTTTGTATATATTTTCAATATAGGTTCTCATAACATGGTTATATAATTTTTTCTCATTTTGTAGGCTATCTACATAGGTTGAGGGATGAAGAATACCAGTTTGATAAAAAAGACCAAACACATAAAACTATTATGTAAGAACCTACCTAAACTATATTTTCCGGATGAAAACAAAAAAATTACTTATATAGTAGAATCAGAGGCCAGTGAAAAAAGTTATGGAGGAGGCTTAAAATATAGGTATGATAAAGAAAAAATAGAACATCATTGTAGAGATTATTCAGGAACATTTACTAATACAGAAATAAGATGGGAAATAAATAGGAATATAACAAGAATTGAGACATAGGCAAAATAGACTTAACAATAATATATTTGCAGGAATTTGTAAAAAATTTGTAGTACCACAAAGAAAAACTATTTTTTATCTACAAATACAAATAGAAAGCTTATAATATAAATTACAACACAATTTATAAATGAATAAAGAAGAATACGCAATAGATGAAAAAACATATGAAAACTATGACGGATTAAAAATAGAGATAATATTTTTTAATCTAGGAAGAAGATATAAGAAAATAGGTGACAATCTAAGTTTAATGTTATAAAAAGAAACGGTAAAACTAGAAGATAGTTTAACTGCTATGATAAGAATAACAAAAGAAAATGAAGA
>JAJOOE010022986.1:0-15241 GCA_036250405.1 Solanum raphanifolium | reverse complement strand
GAAAATACCAAAACACCCTTAATTGAAACCTATTAGATGGGTTCTATAGTTTCGACGACCATCTGTAGAATTCTTTGGACCGTCTTGGTCAACCACAAAACTTGCTACTTGGGCTCAATATTTTGAACCATTCCTATTAGACATTCCTAGAGACCATCAACAACTCTACGGTCAATAGAACCCCCTTCCTTAGAGTACAAGTTTAAGAAAATTTCACCAAGTATGGATAACTTCTATGAATCACACCTAGGACACATAGAACATATTACGACTCGTCCTGTTCATTCGTAGGTCAACTAATGAAACTTGACATTTTCTAATTTCTCAAGATCATTTCTAAGACAGCATTCTACAAACTGTAGGCCTTTCTATGAGTCGTAGACTGATCTATAGAACCTGGCATTAGGTCTGTGATGAGTCCACAAATTGGTCTCATTTAGGACTTTATTTTAATAGAAATAGTGTCCTCGAATGCTTGTTTTATCTCAATACCTGATTAAAATGCTTAAATTCCAGGTATTTGAAGTTTAACTGGAAGCATGGACATTTAGGCGCAAAACAGAGCAAAATGGGGCTGAAAAGAACAAGAAATAAAAGTTTGTGGATCGCCGAGTTCAACTTGGTGAGTCACCGAATTGACATGCACCGCCCTTTGTTCTAGTACACGAAGCCTTGAAGGAAGTGGATCGAAGGGCGAGGAGAGGAGCAGTCGGCGAGTCACCGATTAGTTTCGCGAAGCAATACTGTACCACCCAATGATCAAGAAAACGAGGATGTTGAAGGCAAGACACTAAAGGCAATGAGCTGATTAAAGAGCGGATCGCCGAGTTCATCGGCGATCTAGACTAATGTCGCCGAATGATCCTCCGCATCACAATCTGTGAAAACTATAAATACTAGTTAGAGTTGTAGTCTTAGTATTTTATGTATTATTTCTCTCAAGTTTGGAAGAGGTTTTGTGGAGACTTGAAGAAAGGAGTTCATCTTCCCCAAGTTGGAAGTGGATCATCTTTATTCTTCTTCCGTAGCCTAATTCAAGGTTTTATTTCTTATGCCCAGTTGATTCCTTATCATGTTAGGTATAATTTCTTATTTCTTGTTATGTGGCTAAAAACCCCCATTCTTGGGGTGTGATTTAGCAAATATGGGTTGATATTCTTGTTAAGTCTTGCTTGTTGATAGGTTAGATGTATTTTTATGGTGATTTTACCTAGTGGTTGTAGTTTAATATAAAAGGTTTGTAGTTAAAAATACAAAGCCATTCATGTGTTTTCAGCTTGCCCGAGAGGGAGGTCGCGAAACCAAAACCACTATACTGATAGCCTAAGGAGTGGGCCGACATGAAGTTCAGCCCGAGAGGGTGAGCCCTTGTCCCATATCCTAACACTCAGCTCGAGAGAGTGAGTGGGGTAAGGCGTAGGCTGGTCTTCATGCGACAAATGGGTGTCCGATAGCAATGCATTTGAAACGGGGTAAGTTACTCGAGAGGGAACTTATTTCCATTTAAAGCTTAGCCTAGTCACTATTGTGTTGCAAATTTCCTATTGAAAGCATGTATCCAACTTTTTATCTCAACTTGTATTGCGGTCACATCCCAAGAAACTTTCCCATACTTGATTTTCCTGTTTATTTTGATGTTTTACTAATTGTAACAAAACCCCCATTTGATATTTGATACTTTCGTGTCACCCCCTTTAATTTAGTATGTTTTTGTTCGTTAATATCTTTAGCTACGACTAGTTAGAATGTAATTTTATTTTTCTATCAATTCTTAAAACCGCTCCCTTGGGACACGACCCCAACCCTTGGTTAGGTTATTATATTATCGACGATCTTAGACACTCATACCGTAGGATAGTGTCGTTGGTCATGATAAACATCAAAATGGCGCCGCTGCCGGGGACTGGTGTTATTTGAGAATTTTTAGTTTAATAGAATTGTTGTTCTTATTAGTAGTAGTTTACTTACCTAACACTTAGTTTAATCTAAACATAATTTCATCAATAGAGATCATATTCACAAAGACCCACATCATATGCCAATTTTTGAGAATTTCGGGATCATGGGTTCCTCAAGAATCCCTTTGAAAATTGTCTTAAAAACATTAATACCACATTAATTCATCAGTAGAATGATTTAGAAAATAGTTTGACAAGGAACCCATGTTTAGATTGAAAATTTGGAATTTTGGTGTTTGAATCACTTTTTTTGAAAATCTTTGATAGAACTCCTTGAATGAGAGGTTATTCAAGAATCAAGAGTCACCATACCTTAATTATTGAAGACCCATGAAATTAAAGAAGAAATCAGTTGAAAACCCATTTTCTAGCTTGAGCTTCATCAAGGTCTTCAATGGAGTTTTTGAGAGAATCTATTTTGAGAGGGAAGGGTCAATTTGAAGAATGGGGTCTAATTTTAGGTTTTGAGGTTTTAACCAACTTAAAATACCCTAAAATAGGTAGAATAACTGTTTATAATAATTCCCCAAAGTACCCAAACTACCCCTCACTTAGTTGGACCATTTTAAACAAGTCAAACTTGAGTTTTATTTTTGCAGATTTCGTCGGGAACAGGTTTGCTACGTGGAGGTGTTCCCACAAGTTTTTTGGAAATTAAATTCGAGACAGTAGAGTAAGCGACATGTCCGCGACGTGGACCAAACTTTTGGCCCTTGGTGGAGCTAGTCTGCGACGTGGACATGCTCCCTCCAAGCACAACTTCAAGCTGCCTTGGCAGCTTGCTTGGCCAAGGTTAGGGTCCTCCTCGGGGACCCTTAGGGTGGCCCCCGGGGTGTCTTATCCGAACGTTTTGATCCTAAAAACATTTATTAAGACACCAGGGTCACCTCCACTGATTTTAGACTCCAAAAAACACATAAAAACATGAACAACATACTAGAACACACCAACACGTAAAAGACTAGTTTTCAAACGTCTTGGTCATCCCTTGACGTTTGACTTCCAAACTCTTTAAAGCTGACTAAAAAGGCTATTCTTCATTATTTTAACAAGTTATAAATGCATAAAACCCATGTGAGGCTCTACTTTATCCTACTTTATTTTGAGGGTTGTTACATCATCCATCGTTTGTTCCCTGTTGTGATGTTCAATCAAGCAAAGCAAAACTACAACTAAGATTAATAAAGCTAAAACTAAGGAAAATAGAAATACTTGCCAATGATCCTTGGGATTACATACAATCAAAAATTCAAAAAAAAACAAAACTAAGAGTTAGGTAAGTAAACTACTACTAATAAGAACAACATTTCTATTAAAGTAAAAATTCTCCAAAAACACCAGTCCCCGACAGTGGTGCCATTTTGATGCTTATCGTGACCAAGGACACTATCCTACGGTATGAGTGTCTACGATCATCGATAATATAGTAACCCAACCAAGGATTGGGGTCGTGTCCCAAGGGAGCAGTTTTGAGAATTGATAGAATAATAAAATTACATTCTAAGTAGTCATAGCTAAAGATATTAACGAACAAAAACATAGCAAATTAAAGGGGGTGACACGAAAGTGTCAAATATCAAATGGGGGGTTTAGTCACAAATAGTAAAACAACAAAATAAACAAAAAAATCAAATATGGGGAAGGTTCTTGGGATGTGACCGCAATACAAGTTGAGATAAATCGTTGGGTACATGCTTTTAATAGGAAATTTGCAAAACAATAGTGACTAGGCTAAGCTTTAAATGGAAATAAGTTCCCTCTCGGGAAATTTACTATGTTTCAAAAGAGTTCCTCTCGGAAACCCATTTGCTGCATGAAGACCAATCTACACCTTACCCCATTCTCTCTCTAGAGCTGAGTGTTATGATATGGGACTAGGGCTCACCCTCTCAGGCAGAACCTCATGTCGACCCACTCTTTAGACCATAAGTCTAGTGGCTTTGGTTTCACGACCTACCTCTCGGGCAAGCCAAAAATACATGAGTGGCGTTGTATTTGCAACTACAAACCTTTTAGATTAAACCACAACCAGTAGGTGAAATAACCATTAAAATAAATTTAACCTATCAGCAAGCAAGACCCAACAAGAATATCAACCCATATTTGCTAAATTACACCCTAATAATTGGGGTTTTTAGCTACACATCAAGAAATAAGAAATTATATCAACTGGGTATAAAAATTTAAACCTTGAATTAAGCTACGGAAGAAGAATAAAGAAGAACCACTTCCAACTTGGGGAAGTCTCCACAAAACCCTCACCAAACTTGAAAGGAAAAATACAGAAAAATACTATAGAATAATAATAATTTTTACTCTAAAATGTTCCACACTAAGACTACAACTCTAACTATTATTTATGATTTTCACAGATTGTGCTGCGGAGGATCATTTGCGACATTAGTCGAGATCGCCGATGAACTCGGCGATCCGCCCTTTAATCAGCTCATTGGCTTCAGTGTCTTGCCTTCAGCATATTCGTATTCTGGATCATTGGGCGGTACAATACTGCTTTGTAGAACTAATCGGCGACTCGCCGACTGCTCCTTTCCTTGCCTTTTGATCCACTTCCTTCAAGGCTTCGCGTACTGGAACAAAGGGCGGTGCATGCCAATTCGGTGACTCGCCATGTTGGACTCGGCGATCCGCAGACTCTCATTTCCTGTTCTTTTCAAACATGAATGCCTAAGTGTCTATGGTTCCAGTAAAACTTCAAATAGCTGAAACTTAAGCATTTTAATCAGGTATTGAGATTAAACAAGCATTCGAGGACACTATTTCTATTAAAATAAAGCCCTAAATGAGTCCAATTTGTGAACTCATCAACAACCCTAACTTAAACTTTTGCTTGTCCTCAAGCAAACTCAAGTTCATCAGTTCAAATAGGGTGCCCCAAACAGTGCTACACAACTCTAAATCATGAATGCACACAATAAGACTCAATTTACTTATGCAAGGATCACTTGTGTACTCAAATATTCAAATTGTGACACACCATTACCAAAGATTCTCATGTTCGCAATACTTGCTACTTGTGCAAGTTCAAGCTCAACAAAAGTATCTAAATGCCCTCATGTAAAGAATAATTCCATATTCACACACAGATATGAGTCAATTTAAGATCAGGAATCAAATACGACGCTCACACTCAAAAAGAGGAACACAATTCACGTTTTCACCCACAGGTTTGCCCTTATTTTCCAATCGAGTTTCGATTCGGCATACTCAAGATCAAAAATGTATTTCTAAGGCTTGTAATAGGGATGAGTGCTAAGGTATGGTCATTTAGGCTCAGTGAATTTTTCGTAGTGAGTTGTGGCATTCTCAAGGCATTCCCTTCTTTTCCTATATCAATTCTTTTTCTAGTTCTTCTAAGTCACCCTTTTTTTTATTCTCCTCCATGGATAGCTTGAAACCCGATTCCCTTCATACTTTATTCCGCTTTTTTTTTTTGAATTGAAGGGGTTCCATTTTTATGCAATACCATGGGTTAAGGGGGACTTTTCCTGCAGTTCTTGAATTGTCCTTTTCCCTTTCACCACACCCCCCACTTAGGCTTTTGGCCTAAGTTTGCTATTCGCTAACCACAACTCAAGAGGATTATAGGTAGCAGATAAAGTAAGCTCTAGGGTTTATCAAGGTTGTTCCAAAAATAGTAAGGTTCAAGAGGTGTTCAAGAGAATTTCACATGCTCACGGGTAGGCCACAAAAAGAGGTATATGTTAAATTGGTTCACACTCTTCAAAAGTTGCCTAAGATTATCTCAAGAGTACACCGTTCTAAATCAATTAGACGAACGGGGCGTATTCTTGGTTTGTTAATGCATGGTTAATAGTAAGCTAATCACACAAGGCATCGATACTTCAGTCAAACAAGACTAGACACGTTCCCTAGTGTGCAACGGTCCTCACAAGAAAATCAATTCGATAAATGTCTAGTCACAACAAGATGCAAAGAGTGCATATATTGTCTATGTAACTTCATTTGGCCTCGTTGTAGCCGTGCATTCATGTTTGTTCAATTGGGAGCACTATTCAAGCCATCGGTATTGATTGAAACCGAGACTCAATTTTTTTACAAAAGAACAATGACTTTCAACACAAGAGGTGGCGAAATTTCTTTGGACGGATCAAAATTATTTTCAACTAGAACAACAGGAGCCATGAGCTCAAACATCCACAGAAAAGCAGTATTTAAAACAAAAATTAAAGTAGACAACCCAAATTTATACAGAAGAAAACATGAATGTCAACACAAAAGGAGTGGGACTCACCCCACCACAATTAACGAGTGTTTGTGCTCAAAGGGAAGTAATAAGTATCCAAAAGTAGATGCTAGTAATTAAGTGAGAAGGATAGAGAAAGGTTTTGTCTACGTCGTTTCTCTATGTACTGGGGCATTAGTGCCCCGTGCATCTTCTTGAAGTAAAACAATGGTCCTTGGAGCCTTGTTATTTTGGTCTCCATTGTTTGCTTGTGCCTTAGCCTCTACAGCAAGATTTGCTACAATAATCTGATCTATTTCTTGAACTGCTCTGAAGGCATGTATTGCATTAACTAAACTTCGAGCACATGGGTGCACATTAAGGTCAAAAGGAATTCGTCTCTTTTCCCTAGCCTCCATGGTGTACTTACTTTGTCTGGCTATCTCTGCTCTCTTTTCATCTTTTCTAAAATCTCGTACCCTTATGTGCCTTGGTGGATCGTCTCTCCCTGCAATTTTTGCACTAGTCATTTCTGCAAAAACGTCGAGGATAAGTTAAATATAGATTCACATAGGAGCAAAAATGGTGTTTATAAGTGTGGAATTACTCAGCTAAGTTGCAAGGCTAATCACTGAAATTGATGTACAAATGATACAAATGCGTAGGCAAAAGGAGAACAAATGCTCTCTCAGCGCGTCACCGAGTATATTGTGCGAACCAAACTGACTGATGCGAGTCACAGGTCAATCAGTACATAAAACAGGCAATTAAGAGCAAAATGGAGCTAGTAGGCGAACCGCGGAGCAGTTCGGCGGACTTTGTTCACCTGGCCTATCAGCTAAACGTGTCCATTATCAACCCAGCATTTTGAATCTAACCTACCAACTGTAGATAATATAGCTTAAGCGCACATAACTCAATTTCAACAAAAACACACAGAAACTTCTATTCCCATCACGTTACAATCCAACTAAAATCATAGCTAAGTGGGAATTCCTCGAATAACGCACTAGGTGCCACGTTATAATCGAAAATATATCTAATTCCAATAACTCAGAGACTCAAAAGAGGTTTAACACTTCATCATTATAAAAATGAGTACAATTAAAATATTTTAAACGCAAGGTTCAGACTACCAACCTTAGATGCTGAATAGATGCTAACGAACTGCCAGGCAGCAATACAATCTGAATTCGCGCAAAAATCAATGGACCGCAATATTCCAAAAGTGCAAGAAAAATAAAACTATAGTGCAGGTGTGACTTTGGTATGATGAAGAAATGAGAGAAAGTGAGTGAAATAGGAGTTTTAAACCTCTGGTCTGCAAAAATCGTCCAGTTCTTGCCAGTTTATCAATGTGAGTCAAGTTCGTCTATTCATTCGGCGACACGCCGAATGCCTAATTTCCTCGCCGAAGTTAGCAGAACCATTAGTTCATGTAGGGATCCCAACAGCGGTCTCTGTCGAGATCGCCAACATGGATGGTGACGCACCAGTAATTTGTCTAGACCGCTGAGCTTTACAGAATCTCATCTGAGGATGCCTTCGGCCATACCGTGGAAGAAATTTAGTTCACCGAACTTGTCGGCGACCTGCCAACTGAACCTGTTGCCCGCTTTCATACATATTTTCAAGCACTTCCCTAGCATCAACCTGTTCAAACAAAATTCTATTATTTTATCAAGAAAATTTAAAGGAAGTAATTGGTTTTGGGTTGCCAATCAGCGCCTTAGTTAACATTCGTGGCACGACGTAAATCAACAACTATACTTCATCTTCGGAGTCGCCCATGTTGTCATTAGGCGAGTCTTGGGCGAATGGTAGGTAATGCCCTGATATCATATGACCGATTTGAGCATCCTGCAGCTGGATGGTGATGGAGTGACAGGCTGATGCTTCATTTAGCATTACGATATTTTCCTTTATCTCATTCATTATCTCCTCGTGGGCCTCCATTTTCTTTTGATGGAGTGAAGGAACTTCATCTCCTTACACACCTCCCTGCTTCTTCCCACGACTACCCTCACGGAGGGAGAGGTGCTTTTCTTTAGCCATGGTTTGTACTTCCAATTCTGTGACTCGGTTGGATAGATCATCCAACTGGGTAATTAGTGCCTCCCACTCCTGTTTCTTTTTCGCTTTTTTGCTGGTTGCTACCATGGCATCAAGGAGTTTTTCGACAACTTCATAAGGCTAGTATAGCTTTCCTCCCTCGCAAATTTGATCGGCTATGTTTCTATTCTCGGGTCCACGACCCCTATAGAAGCACTCCAGTAGTGCCTTATCCGTCATCCCATGAGATGGGCATCGTTGCAGCACTGCTTGAAACTTCAGCCACATGTCCTGAATTGTTTCATCCCCTACCTATTTAAATGTTAAGTGGTTGTCCCTGAGGTTCAATAGTTTCAGCAGGGGATTATTCGTGTGATATCCATAATGATCATCCATTATTTGTTCCCTGCTGTGATGTTCAAACAAGCAAAGCAAAACTACAGCTAAGATTAGTAAAGCTAAAACTAAGGAAAACATAAATTTTTGCCAATGATCCTTGGAATTACATACAATCAAAAACTCAAAGAAAAACAAAACTAAGATTTAGGTAAGTAAACTACTACTAATAAGAACAACAATTCTATTAAACTAAAAATCCTCAAATAACACTAGTCCCCGGCAGCGGCGCCATTTTGATGCTTATCGTGACCAACAACACTATCCTACGGTATAAGTGTCTACGATAGTCGATAATATAGTAACCCAACCAAGGGTTGGGGTCGTGTCCCAAGGGAGCGGTTTTGAGAATTGATAGAAAAATAAAATTACATTCTAACTAGTCATAGCTAAAGATATTAACGAACCAAAACATACTAAATTAAAGGGGGTGACACGAAAGTGTCAAATATCAATTGGGGGTTTTGTCACAAATAGTAAAACAGCATAATAAACAAGAAAATCAAGTATGTGGAAGGTTCTTGGGATGTGACCGCAATACAAGTTTAGATAAATCATTCGCTACATGTTTTCAATAGGAAATTTGCAAAACAATAGTGACTAGGCTAAGTTTTAAAAGGAAATAAGTTCCCTCTCAGGTAACTTACCACGTTTCAAATGCGTGGGACACCCATTTGTCGCATGAAGACCAGCCTACGCCTTACCCCACTCACTCTCTCGAGTTGAGTGTTAGGATATGGGACTAGGGCTCACCCTCTCGGGCTGAACCTCATGTCGACCCACTCCTTAGGCCATTAGTCTAGTGGTTTCGGTTTCGCGACCTACCTCTCAGGCAAGCCGAAAACACATGAGTGGCTTTGTATTTGCAACTACAAACCTTTGATATTAATCCACAACCACTAGGTGAAATCACCATTAAAATACATCTAATCTATCAGCAAGCAAGACCCAACAAGAATATAAACCAATATTTGCTAAATCACACCCCAAAAATGGGGGTTTTTAGCCAAACATCAAGAAATAAGAAATTATACCTAGCATGATAAAGAAGTCAACTGGGTATAAGAAATTAAACCTTGAATTAAGCTACGGATGAAGAATAAAGAAGACCCACTTCCAACTTGGGGAAGATGAACTCCTTTCTTCAAGTCTCCACAAAACCCTCTCCAAACTTGAGAAAAAAATACAGAAAAATAATATAGAGTAATAATAATTTTTACTCTAAAATGTTCCACACTAAAACTACAACTCTAACTAGTATTTATAGTTTTACAGATTGTGCTGCGGAGGATCGTTTGGCGACATTACTCGAGATAACCGATGAACTCGGGGATCCGCTCTTTAATCAGCTCATCGCCTTCAAAGTATTGCCTTCAACATCCTCGTATTCGGGATCATTGGACAGTACAGTACTTCTTAGGGGAACTAATTGGCGACTCGCCGACTGCTCCTTTGCTCGCCTTTCGATACACTTCCTTCAAGGCTTCACGTACTGGAACAAAGGGCAGTGCATGTCAATTCGGCGACTCACCAAGTTGGACTCGGCGATCCGTAGAATTTCATTTCTTGTTCTTTTCAGCCCCTTTTGCTCGGTTTTACGCCAACATGTCCATGCTTCCAATAAAACTTCATATACCTGAATCTTAAACATTTTAATCAGGTATTGAGATAAAACAAGCATTCGAGGACACTATTTCTATTAAAATAAAGCCCTAAATAAGTCCAATTTGTGGATTCATCAACACCCCCAACTTAAACTTTTGCTTTTCCTCAAGTAAGCAAACTCAAGTTCAGCAGTTCAAATAGGGTGCCTCAAATAGTGCTACAAAAGACCAAATCATGAATGCACATAACAAGACTCAATTTACTTATGCATGGATCACCTGTGTACTCAAAGATTCAAATTGTGACACACCATTAGCAAAGATTCTCATGCTCGCATTACTTGCTACTTATGCAAGTTCAATCTCAACAAAAGTATCTAAATGCCCTCACGTAATGAATGATTCCATATTCACACACATATATGAGTCAATTTTAGATCAGGAATCAGATACGACGCTCACACTTAAAAAGAGGAACACAATGCATGTTTTCACCCATAGGTTTGCCCTTATTTTTTAATCTACTTTCAATTCGGCTTACGTAAGATCAAAAAGGTATTTCTAAGGCTTGTAATGGGGTTGAGTGCAAAGGTATGATCATTTAGACTCAGTAACTTTTTCCTCGTGAGTTGTGGCATTTTCAAGGCATTCCCTTCTTTTCTTTTGTCAATTCTTTTTATAGTGCTTCTAAGTCACCCTTTTTTTTTATTCTCCTCCATGGATTACTTGAAACTCGATTCCCTTCATACTTTATTCCATATTTTTTTTTGAATTGAAGGGGTTCTTTTTTTATGCAATACCATGGGTTAAGGGGGACTTTTCTAGTACTTCTTCTTTTCCCTTTCACCACACCCCTAAATTAGGTCAAAAGCCTAAGTTGGATATTCGCTAAACCACAACTCAAGAGGATTATAGGTAATAGATCAAGTAAGGTCTAGGGTTTATAAAGGTTGTTCCAAAAAAAGTAAGGTTCAAGGGGTGTTCAAGAGAGTTTCACAAGCTCACGGGTAGGCCACAAAATAGGTATATGTTAAATTGGTTCACACTCTTCAAAAGTTGCCTATGATCATCTCAAGATTACACCTTTCTTAATCAATTACACTAACAGGGAAAATTCTAGGTTTGTTAATGCATGGTTCACATTAAGCTAATCACAAAAGGAATCGATATTTCAGTCTGACAAGACCAGATACATTCGCAAATGTGCAACGGTCCTCATAAGAAAAACAATTCGATAAATGGCTAGTCACAACGAGATGCAAAGAGTGCACATATTGTCTATGTAACTTCATTTGGCCTCATCGTAGCCGTGCTTTCATGTTTGTTCAATTGGGAACACTATTCAAGTCATCGGTATTGATCGAAACTGAGACTCATCTTTTTTGCAAAAGAACAACCACTTTCAACTTAAGAGGTGGTGAAATTTTTTTGGACGGATCAAAATTATTTTCATTTAGAACAGTAGGAGCCATGTGCTCAAACATCCACGGAAAAGCAGTATTTAAAACACAAATTAAAGTAGACAACCCAAATATATACAGAACAAAACATGAATGTCAACACAAAAGGTGCGGGACTCACCCTACCACAAATAAATAGCGTTTGTCCTCAAAGGCAAGTAATAAGTATCCAAAAGTAAATGCTAGTAATTAAGAGAGAAGGGTAGAGAAAGGTCCTGTCTAAGCCGTTTCTCTATGTACTGGGGCATCAATGCCCGGTGCATCTTCCTGAAGTAAAACAATGGTCCTTTGAGCCTTGTTATTTTGGTCTCCATGGTTTGCTTTTGCCTTAGCCTCTGTAGCAGAATTTGCTACAATCTTCTGATCTTATCCCTGAGCTGCTCTAAAGGCATGTATTGCATTAACTAAACAACAATCACATGGGCGCAGATTAAGGTCAAAAGGAATTCATCTATTTTCCCTAGCCTCATTGGTGTACTTTCTTTGTCTGGCCATCTCTGCTATCTTTACATCTTTTCTAAATTCTCGTGCCCTTGTGTGCCTTGGTGGATCATCTCGCCCTGCGCTTTTGGTCTAGCCATTTCTTCAAAAACCTCGTGGATAAGTTAAATATAGATTCAGATAGGGGCAAAAATGGTGTTTCTAGGTGTGGAATTTCTCAGGTAAGCTGCCAGGCTAATCATTGAAATTGATGTACAAATGATACAAGGGCGCAGGAAAAAGGTGAACAAATGCTCCCTCGGCGCGTCGCTGAGTGTATTGTGCGAACCAAACTGATCGTCGAGAGTCACAAATCAATCACTACATAAAACACGCAGTTAAGAGCGAAATGGAGCTGGTAGGAGAACCACTGAGCAGTTCAGCAGACTTTGTTCACCTCGTCTAGCAGCTAAATGTGTCCATTATCAACCCAGCATTTTGAATCTCACCTAGCAACCCCATATAATATAGCTTACGCGCACATATTTCAATTTCAAAGAAAACACACAAAAACTTCTATTCCTATCACATAACAATCTAACTCAAAGCATAGCTAAATGGGAATTCCTCGAATAATGCACTAGGTGCCATGTTATAATAAAGAATATATGTAATTCCAGTAACTCAAAGACTCATCAGAGGTTTAACACTTTCATCATTATGCAAATGAGTACAATTATAATATTTTTAAATGCAAGTTTCAGACTATCAACCTTAGATGTTGAATAGATGCTAACGAAGTGCCAGGAAGCAATGCAATCCAAATTCGACCACAAATCAATGAACCACAATATTCCAAAAGTGCAATAAATATAAAACTATGGTGCAGGTGTGCGTTTGGTAGGATGAAGAAATGAGAGAAAGTGAGTGAAATAGGACTTTTAAACCTGTTGTCTGCAAAAACCATCCAGATCCCGCCCGTTCAATGATGTGAGTAAAGTTCACCTATTCACTCGGCGACACGCCAAATGTCTAATTTCCTCGCCGAAGTTAGCAGAACCTTTAGTTTATGTAGGGATCCCAACAGCGGTCTCTGTCGAGATCGCCAACGTGGTTGGCGATGCGCCAGTAATTTGTCTAGACCATTGAGCTTTACAGAATATCATCTAAGGATGCCTTTGGTCAGACCACGGAAGAAATTTAGTTCGTCGAACTTGACGGTGACCCGCCAACTGAACATATTGCTCTCTTTCATACATCTTTTCAAGCACTTCCCTAGCTTCAACTTGTTCAAACAAAAACACTATTACTTTATCAAGAAAATTTAAAAGCAAGTAATTGGTTTTGGGTTGCCTCCCAAACAACGCCTTAGTTAACGTCATGGCACGACTTAAATCAGCAACTATTCTTCATCTTCGGAGTCACCCATGTTGTCATTAGGGGAGTCTTTGGCGAATGGTGGGTAATGGCCTAATA
Source organism: Solanum raphanifolium (assembly GCA_036250405.1). Classification (NCBI taxonomy): domain Eukaryota; kingdom Viridiplantae; phylum Streptophyta; class Magnoliopsida; order Solanales; family Solanaceae; genus Solanum; species Solanum raphanifolium. The sequence goes on along the minus strand of JAJOOE010022986.1, from coordinate 1,671 downwards.
TCAAATGGTCGATTTGAGCATCCTATAGCTAGATGGTCATTGAGTGAGAGGCTGCTGCTTCATTTAGCATTGCGATATTTTTCTTTATCTCATTCAACATCTCCTTGTGTGCCTCCATTTTATTTTGAATAAGTGAAGGAGCTTCATCTCCTTGCACACCTCCTTGCTGGTTGCTACCAAGCCATCTAGGAGTTTTTCGTCGACATGATAGTGCTGGTGTCATCCTCGCAAATCTGAACGGCTATGCTTCTATTCTCGGGTCCAAGACCCCTATAGAAGCACTCCAGTAGTGCCTTATCCGTAATCCCATGAGATGGGCATGGTTGCAACACTGCTTGAAACTTCAGCCACATGTCCTGAATTGTTTCATCCCCTACCTGTTTAAATGTTAAGAGGTTGTCCCTGAGGTTCAATAGTTTCAGCGAGTGATGATTCGTGTGGTATCCATAATGATCATCCATTGTTTGTTCCCTGCTGTGATGTTCAAACAGGCAAAGCATAACTACAACTAAGATTAGTAAAGCTAAAACTAAGGAAAACAGAAATTCTTGCCAATGATCCTTGGGATTACATACAATCAAAAACTCAAAGAAAAACAATAGATTATATTGATGTTTCTTATGATTATTTATACTTATTCATGTTGAATTGTTGGTATATTGATGAGTTGAGGTTGATGGCCTTATGGGCAAAGTTATGGGTTGATCCCTTTGTTTATGGAATTGTACTTAGACTATTTTTATGATATTGAATTACATTGTTGATTCCTATTGCTACCTATGTCAATTGATTATGAATTGTTGAGGATTGATCCATGGTGATCATGGATTGGAGAATTGGTAAGTTGACCTAACTTCTAGTCTATAGTATGAGAATTTATGTTGTGTGGTTTGATCCACTTATGGTGGAGGTGTTCACTTCTTGTCTATCTATGCGTGCTGAGATTATGGCCTTGAAGACAATAGACGTGAAGTGAATTGATGATTATGATGCATATGTTTATGAAGTTATGCTATGAAGGTTATGTATGAAATCCTCAATGCTAGCATCATGTTTAAATTTGTTAATGATGAGGAGTATAATGTGAATGATAATGTTAGGGATAAGGTATGGTCTACATGATTGATTATGTTAGGTACTATTGTGGAATGACCCCTACCTATATGACCCCAATATATGAATGTTTGATCATATACATGTTAGGAGTACCTATTCAATGTTGAATGTGTCCTTGTCTCCTATGATGAAGTGTGGTTGTGTGGTCTAGAATCCCTAAGGGCTTTATATGTGAATTGCTCATGATTTGGGGACATTGTGAATGTGTGGTGATCCCTTGAAGGGAAGTGCACTCAATATCAATGTTGTTGCTATTATGTCACTATGAGGACCAATATGCACACACACACTCTACATGTATAGCTATGAATATGATGTGTTATGGTGTATATTGAAAGGTTAACTCTTATATGCACCCTTATATCTTATTATGCATGCAAAGTGTATGATTAGCAAGGTATGAATATATGTTGTATAAAGGTGTTTATGTGCAAGGCTTTCTCACATATGTACACACATGAATGAATGAATAAGGTTTATGATAATCTAGTGAAATTGAGTCTCTTGAAGGGTTTCCTCAATTGTACTCTAAACTAGACTATGTTATGAATATGG
>JAJOOE010022985.1:0-19557 GCA_036250405.1 Solanum raphanifolium | reverse complement strand
TAACTAAAGTGTAGGGATTTGGAGATGGTGACATGTCATGGCTACTTGATAGGTTTCTAAGTGTTGGAGATGAAGACTTGGTGAGTCCTCATAGATTCGAGGACAATACCCTACATGTTCCTTTTGATGTATTTCTAGTATTGTATAAGTTGTGTATGGGATTAGTCCCGAATTTTGTACTCTAAAGTATTAGATGGTTTTGAGACATCATGTATAAAGTCTAGAAAGTCTTCCGCTTGCTATTTTTAATTAAATGTCTTCTTTGTAAAGAAAATTTTTAAGTCCTTATTTTTTTTTTAGTGTCTATGCGATGAATGAATGCTAAGAGGCTTGTATTAGACCTCTTCGAGGTCGAGTACGCCGGTTATGACTAGGGGGTGCTCCCGGGTCGTGACATGAAGACTATCATACATTGGAATTCAAAGCCTTAAATAATTGGTGAATTTGGAGACTTTATCTTGAAACTCTAACTTCACTTCTTCTTCTTCTTCCTTAGAGAGAGAAATATTTGGGGAGGATGAATTTTATCAATGTTCAAAAATTGAAGAGAATGAATTTGATGAGTCAAAGATTTCAACTCATTTAAGGTTTTGTTTCCATAGTTTTATTATCCTCAATGCCTAATTTATGCTCTAAACTGATGTTAAAGTGTTGATATGCAGCAATGAAGGCTATGGAGCAAGGAAAGGACATTATTGGGGAAAAAGGAGCGAAAAAGTTGAAAAAAGACAGTCCTAGAGATCGCCAAGACCACTCGGCGAACCACCGAGTGGATCTTCAGCTCACCAAAAACTCCAACATGCCAGCCCTGGGGAAGAACTAACTTGGCAATGGACATGGACAATCAACGAACCGCTAAGTGGATCGGCGACCTCGATCATGATCGCTTAAAGTCACAGAACCTTGAGGTTAAAGAGCCAAGGCAAACCAGCGATTGAATAGGACCATTGGCGCATCGCTGGCTTGGTCGGCAATGCTCGACTAACCTCGCCTAGTGATCCTGAAGACCAAAATTTGGGAAACTATAAATTTAATTTTAAAAAGCAGAAAAGGGGTCTTCAGTCCAATCTTGAATCCATTCATTTCCTGAGTAATTTTTCCATTGTAGAACTTTGAGCCTACTTTTTTTTGAGGAGTTTTCAATTTGGTTTTAGAATTGAGTTGAATTGAAGCATTGTAGAGCTTTGGGAACCATTACCCAATTCATGAATAACATAATCGTTATTCCTTTTTATGATGTGTTGCTAAAACTCCAATTCTTGGTGTATGATCATGTGATTATTTGCTTCAATTAGCTTATAGGTATTATTGTTTACTAATTTAAATGTTGATTTGAAGAGGGTTTAATTGATAGTTGTGTATTAATCTATGAATTGCAGTTGCAAATGAAATTCTAACTTAGTGTTCTGGGCTTGCTTGAGAAAGAAGGTTTAGAACTAAGGTTTTGAATTTAATGATTGGGTTATTGTGGGTTCAACTCAAGAGAGTGAATCTTAACTCAATCCTACCTATCTAGCCCGAGAGAGTACATAAATTGAGGTATTGGGTTGTTTATAGTGTTATGTTTGTCGTTGTTTGAGAGAACTCGCCTGAGTCGTTATAACTATTCGAGAGAAAGCTACTGCATCTATAGTCTAGCCTACCTACTGAGATTCAACAATTGTTAATGAACTCCAATTACCCATATAGCGAAATTAGTCTATAATCGATCACATCCCCGAGAATTCCTCTCTACTTATTGATTCCCCTATTTTTGTAATTGTTATATTTGTTGATTGACAAAAAAAATCCCCCTATCTGACATTCGTGTCACCCCCTTTGATTTACCTAAGTGAATTTAATAATTTCTATTCCTATAACTGATTAGACCACATTTATAACTTCGTAATTGAATTCAAACTTGTACTGCTCCTTGTGGGTTCGACCTCAACTCTTTATTGGGTTTTATACTAGATTACGATCGCCTACACCTAGTATTGGATGAGGTGTAGATGAGCGTTTATCAAAAATGCACCGCGGCCGAGGAGTGGTGTTTAGAATTCTATTATTAAAGTTTAGATTGTGATCTTTTGTGTCGTAGTTGAATCGACTTACCTTGTTTTTTGTTGTTATTGGTTGTTTGAAAATAGAGGACGAGATGAGTGTGAACGGAAGTAACGATAGCCAACTTGGACACCAAGATGACATGGGCAATTTGAATGATATTAATGAAATTAACTTGGGTGGTGTAGGTTCTATCCGGTTACCTCCTGTTGATGGAAATGTTGTCTTCCACGTGACTAGCACAATGTTGCAACTCTTGCAAATGAAAGGATTATTTGGAGGGCTAGCTCATGAGGATCCCCATGATCATATTCAGAACTTTGTGGATGTATGTGGTCTATTCTAATTCAAGAACATCTCTAAAGAGTCTATTCGACTCCGATTGTTCCCTTTTCATTGATGGGGGAAGCTACCAAGTGGTTAGCTGATCTACCGAGGGATTCCATTACCACTTAGGATGAACTTACTGAGGCGTTCTACATAAGGTTCTTTCCTCCTTCGAGGATGATGTCATTGAGTGATAATATCCAAGGTTTCAAACACTTGGATGGTGAGCCAATCCACGAGAATTGGTTGGGATTTTAGAAATTATTGCTTTAATGTTCGACTCACGAGCTTCCAAACAACGTGTTGTTACAACACTTCTACAAGAGTCTAGACTCGGTGAAGAAAGGTTTAGTCAATTAACTTGTCTGGGAAGGTATCATGCAGCAAACTTTTAAGATAGAATCATCCCTCCTTCATGGGACGACAAAGATCAACTGAGCTTGGTATACTCGGGAGGATCAGGTGTCTCCTTTGAATTAGAGGATGACCAAAGAACAAAAAGAGAAAGACCAAGAGTGGGATCAAAACATAGCTAAAATGATGACCCAATTGGATCTTTTGTCGAAAAATGTAATGGGTAGTGGTACTAGAACTGTGAATGATGTTGGTGTTAGCGGGGGAACCTCGATGAGGCACAATTTGATGCTCTATATAATGTGGAAGTGAGTTTCCTTGCAAATCAAGGAGGAGGTTTCCGTTCGAACCATCCAAGGCCGGGCGGGAATCAAGGTTGGAATAAAGAGCGTGATGACGGTTAGAGAGACTGTGACAGAGAATGGTGTGATCGTTGGACTAATTTGAAGGAACGAGATGGTGACAAGGAAAGATATGTTCCTCCCCATGAGCGTCAAAAGCCAAAAGAGCAAAGGGCTGACCCGGAGACCTTTCGAACATAAGATATGCTTGCACGCATTCTTAATAAAGTAGAAGGGTCAGAGAAAGTATTAAAAGAAATAAAAGAGGATGTCTCCACACTCAATCTGACAGTTACCTCTCACATACTGTCTATCAAACAACTGGAAACACAAACAGGTCGGCGAGCACGACTTAGACCACCGTTTGAACCACCCAGCTTGCTGGGGGTTCTATAAAACTTAGCGAGCTAAAGAAAGACTCGGCACACCACTGAATGGGTCGGTGATGTAAATCATTGTCCCCGACCGGCGCGCGAACTGAAGAGTCTTTAAGGCCAAACCATTTTTAAATTCAAAATCTCCCTCATTTTCATACTTTTCGAATTCCAAACTTTCAGAACTGCATTTTCTTGCTTTTGTATTTATTTTTACTTGCTTTGTGTGTTGTATTGATTACTCGGGTTAGATTGTTGGATTCATTGCTAGCCTAGCTTTACAAATTCTCAGCATATAAGGTTGGTTTTTCGAACCCCACTTTACATTTTGGTAAAAATGAATTCTTGAACGGTGTGTAGTTGTTCTCTGTGTATAAATGTTGATTTGTTGATTGTGCGATATTTTTTTTGCCCGTAAATAGTCTTAATCACTGCTAATCGGCCTTAAGTTGTGAAATCTCGTGTCTAACCATGTTAAAATATTTGGGTTATGTTTATTTTACTATAGGTCAACTGGGGTGAAGTTTGAGTAACCCCGGATGGTGCTAATTGTCAGATTTTTCCTAATGATAGAGCGGTTGACGTCATTCTTAAAGGAAAAAGATGTTGATTAATGTTCCAAACAAACCTCATCCAATTCTAGGTGCAAATAATCGTTAAACAGTATAAAACCTAACAATTGAGTTGGGGTCAAATCCCACAAGGAGCGGTAGGTGTTCAAATTCAATTAAGAGGTACAAATGTGATCTAACTAGCTATAAATATAGAAATTATCAAAAAAGAAATGAAACAAATCAAAAGGGGTGACACGAACGTCAGATGAATTTTATTTTTTGCATTTATCAACTAAACGCTGTCATACACAAATGAAATAACAATACGGAGAGGAATTCCCGATATGTGATCGATTATAGGCAAATTTTGATATATGGGTAATTTAAACTACTAGTAAACAACTAAATATCAATGGGTAGGCTAGAATATAAGGGAGATAACTCTCTCTCGAACAACTACCCTGAATTAGGTGATTTCTTTCGAACATTAACAAACATAGCAATTAAGAATAGTCCACACCTCAATTCATCCACTCTCTCGAGCTAGATGGGTAGGATTGGGTTTAGGATTCACTCTCTCGAGATTAACTCATATCAACCTAATACATACAAATCATTAATCAAAAACCTTAGTTCCAAAGCTTTTCTCTCGAGCAAGCCAAGAACACCAAATTAGAACTTCATTGGCAACTACAATTCATAAATTAAACCTCAAGTAGTGATTAAACCCACTTCAATATGGCATTTAAACTAGTAATTAGCAATATCCATAAACTAATTCAACCCATAATCACATCATCACACCCCAAGAATTGGAGCTTTAGCCAAACATCATAAAAAGGTAAAAACGGTTACCAAATCGATTAGCCATCAACTGCGTACGAGTAATTAAGCCTTTACAATGCTCCAATTTGCAAAAAAAATAGTAACTCACATGCAAAATCTCCAAATTGAGTCTCAATAAACCTTAAAGTCTACAAAGAAACTTCTAAAAACTCAAAAGAAAACTATTCTGGACTAAGTCTCCACACTTTCTTCTCACTAAATTGACAGTTCAAAATCCAATTTATAGTTGCCAAAAATTAGCCACGAAGGGCCATTAGGCAAGGTAAGTCAGGTTCACCGAGTGGTTCAGCGAACCGCCCTTTGCTCTCTTCTATCGCCTTTTTGCATTGGCTTTCAGCATCCTCGAGTCCTGTAACTTTCGATGATCAATCTTGTCATCACGAAACTAATTGGAGATTCGACAACTGCACCTTTCCTATCATGGACTTTGTTTCTTCCCTCAGGGCTGGCACCCTGGAACTTTAGGCGGACTGAATAGCCAATCGGCGATTCGCCAAGTGCTCTTGGCGATCATAGACTTGCCTTTCTCCACTTCTTCAATTTGTTTTGTTCCTTTTTCCCTGTTAGTGTCCTTGCTTTTCTCCTCAATCCATATACCTGAAAATCAAGGCTTTAACATCAATTTATGCCACAAATTAGGCATTTGAGGACAATAAATTTATATAAACAAAGCCCTAAATGAGTCCTAATCTCAGACTCATCAGACGTCAATTGGCCAATTTTTGCCAAATCAGGGGAAGTCTAAGTACCCCATGGACATGGGTAGTATGGTTCTGAGTATAATTGCATAGAATAATTGTTTAATTTTGTTTTTGTGGGTTGTGGGTTAGATTTTGAAGATCGAAGTAGAAATCTGGCAGGTTGGATAATTCAGCGAGCTGGGTCGAGCTCACTGAGTTGTTCGGTGGTTCGTCTAGTGACCCCTAGATCACCTTTTAATTCTCTATTATTTGGCTTGAATTTTGTAAATTTCGGCAATATGCCTAAGCTTGTCAAGTTCACTCGGTGACTCATTGAAAGTCCCTTCTGATTGCCCTTTTGCGCCCCAAATCCCTAAAATAGTCCTGTAACATTTGGCGAATCACTTCTAGTTTTCCAAATGGTGTCGGCGATCCACCTAATGGCCCTGGATATCTCCGATGTATACTTATTTTTGAATGATTTTACTTTGGAACATTCGGCAAGCCCGACTTGGCTCGCCAAAAAGGTTCGGCGAGTCTTTCTGTGTAGTTTCCTACAATGAGTTTTACTTTAGACTTGCATCTAACGTGTGTTGTTTGTTTTGGAGAAATGTCTAGACCTAGGGTTGCAGGAAGGAATCTACTGCCTCGAAAGTGGGTTAGAGGGATCGCAATTAATGAGGAGGCTACAACCACTCGAGCCCCGGTTACTAAACTTATAAATGTGCTCTAAACGGGTATAGGAATAGAAACTGTCGAATTCATTTAGCTAAATCAAAATAGGGGAAGGGAAAGGGCAAAGGCCATGTACAACCCACACTAGAAGAGGAGAGCTCTGATAGTGAGGGGATTTACACAACGTTTCTCACTCCTTCTGACAGTGAGGGCCATTCACTGGACAGTTCGCAACCTCTGTATCTGCACCGGAGGACGACCAGCTCCGATAGGCTAGGATAGTGGAGCTACGCTCAAAGGAAATGAATGATAAAACTAGGATCCTGGTGCCTCCTACGCCTGCTCCTCCTCCAACCACAGTTGAGGTAGTTGTGCAGGCACCACCTCCAGTTCAGACACCTCCACCCTGGTCACTCAACAGACTAAAGTCTGAGGGTTTGAGTACAAATCTATAAGAGAAGCGATTGTCTAACGATGGTGTAGTAGACTAGTATCTGATGAGTCCACAAATTGGACTCATTTAGGGGTTTATTTTGATAAAAATAGTGTCCTTGAATGCTTATTTTGTCTAAATATCTGATGAAAACTCTTTAGTTTTAGGTATTTGAAGTTTTAGAGAAAGCATGGACACTTAGATGCAAAAAGGAACAAAAAGGGTGAAAAGAACGAAGAAGCTGAAGCATGAGCATCGCCAAGTAAACTTGGCAATTCGCCGAAGGGATTTACTCCGCCCTTTGTTCCAGTACGCGAAGCCCTGAAAGAGAAGGATCAAAGAGTGGATGAAAGGAGCAGTTGATGCTTCGTCAAATAGTTTTGCAAAGCAGTACTATACCGCCCAATGGTCATTAACGTGAAGATGCGGAAGCTAAGCACGAAACGGCAATGAGAGAAACGGAGGGTGAATCGCCGAAGTCATTAGACGATATTGACAACTCCGCCGAAATATCCGCCAGCGCTATTTTCTGAAGTTTATAAATACTGAACTTATTATTAATTTTAGTAGAGTCAAACATTTATTTTAATTTCTAGAATATAATAGTACTTTTTGGATATTTTTCTCTCAAGTTTGGAAAGGGTTTTCGGGAGACTTGAAGAAAGAATAATTTCATCTTCCCCAAGTTGGAAATGGGTCTTCTCCATTCTTCTTCCTTTGCTTAAATCAAGGTTTAATTTTTTATACCCATTTGATTTTACTATCATTTTAGGTGTATTTTGTTATTTCTTGATGTGTGGCTAAAAACCCCCATTATTGGGGTGTGATTTAGCAAATATATGTTGATATTATTGTTGGGTCTTCCTTGTTGATATGTTAGATGTAGTTTAATGGTGATTTCACCTACTGGTTGTGGTTTAATATACAGGGTTTGTAGTTGCAAATACAAGGCCACCTATGTGTTTTCGGCTTGCTCTAGAGGGAGGTCAAGAAACCAAGACCACTAGACTGATAGCCTAAGGAGTGGGTCGACATGAGGTTTAACCCGAGAGGGTGAGCCCTAGTCCCATATCCTAACACTCAACTTGAGAGAGTGAGTGGGGTAAGGAGTAGGCTGGTCTTCATACGACAAATGGGTGTCCGAGAGGAACACATTTGAAACGGGGTAAGTTGCCCGAGAGGGAACTTATTTCCATTTAAAGCTTAGCCTAGTCAGTATTATCTTACAATTTTCCTTTCAAAAGAATGTACCCAACTACTTATCTCAACTTGTATTGCGGTCACACCCCAAGAACATTTCCCCATACTTGATTTTCTTGTTAATTTTTGTTGTTTTCACTACTTGTAAGAAAACCCCCAAATCGATATTTGACACATTCGTGTCACCCCCTTTAATTTACTATATTTTTAATCGTTAATGTCTTTAGCTACGACTAGTTAGAGCTTAATTTTATTTTTCTATCAATTCTCAAAACCACTCCCTTGGGACACGACCCCAACCTTTAGTTGGGTTACTATACTATCGACGATTGTAGACACTCATATCGTAGGTTAGTGTCGTTGGTCACAATAAGCATCAAAATGGCGCCGCTGCCGGGGAGTGGTGTTATTTGAGAATTTTAGATTAGTGGAATTTTTCTTCTTAATATTTGTAATTTACTAATTTAATTTTCAGTTTTGTTTTGAGTATTTGTGTGCCACAACAGACCATATTAGTACAAATGGGGACAATAGCTGCCAAGCGGACCACTCAGCAGGTGGTGCTTTTCATCGAGACGACATCAACGATGCTAATAGTGTTTGTCATCCTGCCGGCTTGGGCGAGATGGGTGAAACTTGCCTGCCACAAGCTGACAGAAATGTAATGTTCGAAGTTACCAGCAAAACACTCCAACTCATACATTCAAGAGGTTTATTTGGAGGGTTGGGGCATGAAGATCCGCACGATCATGTAAGAAGCTTTGTGGAAATGTGCACCCTTTTATCATTCAAGAACCTCTGTCAAGAATCCATACGGTTTCACTTATTTCCATTTTCGTTAACTGGAGGAGCCACTAAATGGTTGATTGAGCGCCCGAACAACTCCATCAGATCATGGGAGGAGTTGGTTATGGCATTTTATGAATGATTCTTTCCTCCATCAAGAATGATGAAGCTGAGGGACGATATCCAGAATTTCAAGCAATAGGCGAGTGAACCAATTCACGAGTCATGGACAAGGTTCAAAATATCTTTGCGTAAGTGCCCAACGCTTGGGCTACCAGGTGAGTTGTTGCTCCAATACTTCTACCGTAGTCTGGACTTGGTGAATAAAGGAATAACTGATCAATTGGTGCAAAGGAGGAATAATGTTACAATTATTTGAAGTAGCCTCATTTCTCCTAGATGGTATGACTAAAGTAAACCAAGCATGGTATACCAAACATGATCAAGTCTCCCCACTATGTTTCCAATTAACGCAAGAACAGATAGAAAAAGAAAGGGAAAGGGATGAAAACATCAAGAAGATGTTATCTCAAATGGAAATGCTACAAGAACATATGAAGGGGACATATGGGGTGTTTCGAATTGAAGAGGGTTCTTCTTTTGGTTAATCAAGATTGGGGGAAAATAAAGGTTGGAACTCCAGAAGATACGAGGAGGGTTTCCACACACACTATCAACTGCGGGGTGGGAATCAAGGTTGGAGCTATTATAGAGGAGAAGAACCAGAGAGATATTGGCAAGATTGGGCTGAGCAGGATGGTCAGGATGAGGACCATATTCACTTGAGTGAAAGCCCAAAATCTAAAAAGAGTGCAAGCAGTCCTCGGGTAAATGATTTGTTATCACGCATACTCGATAAAGTTGAGGGCTCTGATGATCTGCTAAAGGAATGAAAGATGACTTTTCATCATTGAACAACAAAGTAAATTCTCATGCGGATGCCATCAAAATGCTGGAAGGTAAATTGAGTTTGTTATCAGCTCAATTAACATCCACAACATCCATGGACCATATTGAAATAGAGTTGGGTGTGGTTACTCAGAGCGGTAAAGTGGCAATAGGGGATATGATGAAAGATGAGGATACTCAAAAACATGAAGAGAGTCAAGGTGTGGAGGAACAAGATCTGCTTATTCAACTAGACCTTACTAAAGAACCACAGGAGGAAGCAAATCAACAAGTTGTTCCATTAGTCATACATCCCTTACCCAAGACACCTCCACCATTTCCCCAACGTTTGAAAAAGAAGAATGAAGATGAGAAGTTCAAACAAATTTTGTCAGTATTCAAGAGCTTATCAATCAACCTTCCTCTGGTAAAAGCATTGTTGGAAATGCCAGGATACGCCAAATTCATGAAAGAACTGGTTACAAAGAAAAGGACCTTGGAATATGAAACGATAGAGGTGCCCCATAGTTGCAGTGCAGTTATTACAAATGATTCAATCACTAAGAGAGAAGATCCTAGAGCATTCATAATCCCGTGCACGATTGGCATGCTCCAATTTGCTAAAGACTTGTGCGACTTAGGGGCAAGTATGAACTTGATGCCCTATGCAATATACAAGCAACTTGGTTTGGGTGAACCAAAGGCAGCCACAATGAGACTCCTCATGGCTGATCGATCAATCAAGCACCCAGTCAGAATACTCTATGACATATTAGTAAATGTGGATCGGTTCATCTTTCCGGCTGATTTTGTGATTCTAGATTGTGAGATCAATGCTGAAATTCCCATTATTTTGGGAAGGCCTTTCTTAGCTACAGGGAGAGCATTGGTGGATGTTGATAGAGGGAAATTGAAGTTCCGTGTGAATGAAGATGAGGTGACCTTCAATATCTGTAAGTCCATGAAGCAACCAAGTAACATCCATGTGGTGTCCATTGAGGATGTGATAGATAAGGCAATGGCAAGTGAGTCATTTAATGCGCAAGAACGAGCCCCTTGAATCTGTGCTTTCTAATTACGATGAATCTGAAGTTCAAGGTTACGAGGAAGTGGTAGCTGCTTTATCAGGATTAGTTGCATATTTAAGGAATCCAATCAAATTGGATATCGTCTGAAAAATAGAGAAAGTACCCCTGCTAAACCATCAATAGAAGAACCACTGAATTTGGAGTTAAAAGTCCTACCCTCTTATCTCAAATATGCCTTCTTAGGAGCCAATAATACTCTACCGGTAATTATTGCCACCAATCTGCTTGAAAGGCAGGTGAAATTTCTCATTGAAGTACTGCGGAAGCATGTAAAAGCTATTGGATGGACAATAGCCGATATAGTAGGAATTCCTCCTGGCATCTGCACTCACAAAATCCGGCTCGACAAGGAATGCAAGCCTAGTGTGGAACATCAACGGAGATTAAACCCTCCAATGCAAGAGGTGGTAATAAAGGAAATCATCAAGTGGCTAGATGCAGGGGTGATATACCCTATTGCAGCTAGTAAGTGGGTAAGTCCGGTGCAATGTTTCCTGAAAAAAAGAAGCATAACCGTAGTCTCGAATACAAAAGGAGAACTTGTGCCAACAAGACCAGTGACTGGGTGGATAGTATGCATGGACTACCGAAATCTTAACTCACGGACCAAGGCAAACCATTTTTCGATGCCTTTCATGGATCAGATGCTTGACCGGTTATCAGAAAGAGGGTGGTACTATTTGTTGGATGGATACTCCGGCTACAATCAAATCTCTATTGCGTCGGAAAATCAAGAGAAAACCACTTTTACTTGCCCTTATGGAACTTTTGCATTCAAAAGGATGTCATTCCGGCTATGTAATGCCCTAGCAACATTTCAGCGTTGCATGTTGTTTATTTTTGTAGATATGGTTGAAGACTCTATAGAGGTGTTCATGGATGACTTCTCAGTCATAGGGGATACGTTCAAAGAATCCTTGACTCACTTAGGATAGTTACTCCAAAGATGCGTCGAAACGAATCTGGTTTCGAATTGGGAGAAATGTCACTTTATGGTAAAAGAAGGTATTGTTCTTGGGCATAAGGTGTCACAAAAGGGGATGGAGGTTGACAAGGCAAAGATTGAGGTCATTGAGAAATTACCCCCGTCGATTTTAGTAAAGGGTATTCCCAGCTTCTTAGAGCACGTAGGATTTTACAGAAGGTTCATTAAAGACTTCTCAAAGATTGCACTCCCATTATGCAAACTCCTAGAGAAGGAAGTGAAATTACACTTTAATGATGCTTGTATGGCTGCATTTCAGTGTTTGAAAGAGAAACTAATATCCACCCCGATCATCATCAGCCCTAATCGGTCTGAATCTTTTGAATTAATGTGTGATGCCAGCGGTATGGCACTAGGGGTTATGTTGGGGGAAGAAGCGCAACAAACTGTTTCACCCAATCTACTATGAAAGCAAGACTCTAAATAGTGCCCAACAAAATTATACGGTCACCAAAGAAGAGTTGCTTGCAGTAGTCTATGCATTTGAAAAATTCAAGGCGTACTTACTAAGCACCAAAGTAATTGTACACATTGATCATGCTGCACTCCGTTATTTGATGGCAAAGAAAGATGCAAAACCACGATTGATTAGGTGGGTACTACTATTACAAGTATTTGATTTCGATGTGAAAGATCGAAAAGGGTGCGAAAATCAAGTGGCTAACCATTTTTCAAGGCTAGAAGCAAGGGAGAATGTCGAGTACGAGGTTGACATAGATGAATCTTTCCCACATGAACGGGTATTTGCAATATCCCTTAAACATACGCCATGGTATACAGATTTTGCAAAATACATTGTGTGTGGGCTGATGCCGGCTGAGTTGACCTTTTACCAACAGAAAAGATTCATGTTCGATGTTAAAAAGTACTTTTGGGATGAGCCATACTTGTTCCGAGAGTGTGCTAACCATGTCATCAAAAAGTGTGTTCCTGAAGAAGAAGTGGTAGAAATTCTCCATGCTTGCCATACATCACCATTTGGAGGTCACCATGGTGGTGTTCGCACCGCCGCTAAAGTTCTCCAGAGTGGATATTATTGGCCATCACTCTACAAGGATGCACATGAGGTTGTAACGAAATGCTCTAAATGTCAGCAGCAAGGCGGAGTGTCTAGAAGACACGAATTACCTCTCACTCCTATTTTAGAGGTTGAGTATTCGATGTATAGGGGATAGATTTCATGGGCCCATTTGTGAGCTCATTTGGAAATAAATATATCTTGGTGGCTGTGGATTATGTTTCCAAATGGGTGGAAGCCATCGCACTTCCACACAACGAAGGAAAAAGCATTGTCCAATTCTTGAAACGCTATATCTTCGCCAGATTTGGCACTCCGAGAGCAATCATAAGCGATGGGGGATCCCACTTTTGCAATAAGTGATTCTTAATGGCATTGAGTAAATATGGGGTGAAACACAAAGTGGCAACCCCATATCATCCCAAAAAAAGTGGCCAAGTCAAAGTGTCGAATAGGGAAATGAAAAGCATCTTGGCCAAGACAGTAAATTTCAATAGAACTGATTGGTCTAGGAAATTGGATGATGCACTATGGGCATATTAGACTGCTTACAAAACACCTATCGGGATGTCTCCATATCGGTTGGTTTATGGTAAGGCTTGTCATCTACCCATTGAGTTAGAACACAAAGCATTATGGGCATTGAAAGCTTTAAATTTGGATTGGTCTAAAACTTCAAGGGAAAGAACATAGCAGCTGAACGAACTGGATGAATTTAGACTCAGATCATATGAAAGTTCAGCCATTTATAAAGAAAAGATGAAGAAATGGCATGATACTCGGATACTCAAGCGAGACTTCAAGGAAGGAGATTGGGTTCTGCTATACAACTCGTGACTTAGACTCTTCCCTGGAAAGCTCAAATCTAAATGGTCTGGACCATTTTTAGTAACACGAGTATTCATCAATGGTGCCATAGAAGTTAGAGATTAGGAAGGACCTCCATTTACATTGAACGATCAACGTCTAAAATTGTATCTGGAGACTGTCAAGAGATTTCGTTGGTTGAAGTGGTATATTTGGAAGATGCCTGAAGACGCTGCTGCGTCGTGCCACGACGTTAACTAAGGCGTTGTTTGGGAGGCAACCCAAAATCCCTTTAATTGCTTTACTTTTATTATTGTCAATAGTTATTTCCCGGTAATAAAATGGTATGTTGTTTGTGCAGGTAAAAGTACTAACATGAATTTAGGATGGAAAACCTGTCGGCGAGTCGCCGAAGGGGTCAGCGAATCCGACCTTATCTGCACATTTGACTCAGAACATCGTAAACACTAAAGTCTGTTAAACTCGGTGAGATTTGGAGATTATCTGCGATTCACTAACAATTTTGGCGATCTCGATGAAAACCGTCGTTTGGATCTTCACAATGACTGCAGATTCTGTAAAACTCGGCGAGTCGAGTGCTCACTCAGCAAATCACCAAGATATTCGGCGATTAGACCTAATATCGCAAAACAAAAAAATAAAAAATAAAAAAAATTAACTGATGCCATGATAGATGGAGCAAACTCCATTAGCCAGGATCCCATTTATACCTCCCTCTCTATCTTTTTTATCTTGCCTCTTGAATTCCTTATTTCCTGCATTTGAGGACAAATTGCTTTTTATTTGTGGTGGGGTGAGGCCCACACTTTTGTGTGTTTTTTATGATTCATGTTTTGAATACATTTGGGTTGTCTGTTTATAATTATGTTAATAATTGCTTTTCGTGGATGTTTGATCTCATGGCTCTCGTTTACTTTTAATTGCAAAATGATTTTGACCCTTCCAAAATTTTTTTAATTTTTCACACATTTTTGCCACCCCTCGTGAGTTGAATGTGGTTGTTCTTTTGCAAAAATTTAAGCCTCGGTTTTGATCAATACCGATGACTTGAATAGTGCTCTCAATTGAACGAACATGAATGTATGGCTACGATGAGGCCAAATAAAATTGCATAGACAGTATGTGAACTCTTTGCTTCTCGTTGTGATTAGCCATTTATCAAAGTGATTCTCTTGTTATGACCGTTGCACACTAGCGAAAGTGTGTAGTCTTGCTTAACTTAAGTGTCGATGCCTTGTGTTATTGGCTTGCTTTGAACCATGCATGAATAAACCTAGAATTTTCCCTGTTAGTTTGATTGATTTAGAAAGGTGTCCTCTTGAAATGATCTTAGGTAACTTTAAAGAGTGTGAGCCAAATTTGACATATACATCTTTTGTGGCCTACCCATGAGTGTGTGAAACTCTTTTGAACAACCTTTGAGCCTTACCTTTCTTTGGAAGAACCTTGATGAACCCTAGACCTTACTTGACCCAGTACCTTTAATCCTCTTAATTTGTCATTTAGTGAATAGCCAACTTAGGCCAAAAACCTAAGTTGGGGGTGTGGTGAAAAGGAAAAGGAGAGGTCAAGAACTGCAAGAAAAAGTCCCCCTTAACCCAAGGGATTTCATAAGTGGAAACCCCTTCAATTCAATTAAAAAAAAATAAAAAAAATGAAATGTGGAATAAAGTACGAAGGGAATCGGGTTACAAGCAATCCACGGAGGAGAATAAAAAATGGTGACTTAGAAGCACTAGAAAAAGTATTGATAAAGGAAAAGAAGGGAATGCCTTGAGAATACCACATCCTACGAGGATGAAAGAGTCACTGAGCCTAAATGACCATACCTTTACACTCAGCCCTATTACAAGCCCTAGAAAAACCTTTTTGATCTTGAGTAAGCCGAATCAAAAGTCGATTGGAAAATAAGGAAAAACCTATGGGTAAACAACATGCATTGTGTTCCTCTTTTTGAGTGTGAGCGTTGCATCTGATTCCTGATCTTGAATTGATTAACCTCTGTGTATGAATATGGAATCATTCTTCATGAGAGGGAATTTAGATACTCTTTGTCTAGCTTGAACTCACAAAAGTAGCAAGTATTGCGAGCATGAGAATCTCTGGTAATGGTGTGTCACAACTTGAATCTTTCAGTACATAGTTGATCTTTGCATAAGTAATTTGAATCTTATTGTGTATGTTCATGATTGAGTCTTGTGTAGCACTGTTTGAGACACCCTTCTTGAACGGCTGAACTTGAGTTTGCTTGAGGACAAACAAAAGTTTAAGTTGGGTGTGTTGATGAGTCCACAAATTGGACTCATTTAGGGCTTTATTTTGATAAGAATAGTGTCCTCGAATGCTTATTTTATCTAAATATCTGATGAAAACTCTTAAGTTTCAGGTATTTGAAGTTTTAGTGAAAACATGGATACTTAGGTGCAAAATGGAACAAAAAGGGTGAAAAGAACGAAGAAGCTGAAGCTAGAGCATCGCCAAGCACACTTGGCGATCTGCCGAAGGGATTTACTCCGCCCTTTGTTCTAGTACATGAAGCCTTGAAGGAGAAGGTTCAAAAAGGCGATGAAAGGAGAAGTCGGCGCATTGCCGAATAGTTTCGCGAAGCATTACTATACCGCCCAATGGTCCAGAGCGTGAAGATGCAAAAGGCAAGCACGAAACATCGATGAGACAGACTAAGGGCGAATCACCAAAG
The DNA here is from genome assembly GCA_036250405.1 of Solanum raphanifolium. Lineage (NCBI taxonomy): Eukaryota > Viridiplantae > Streptophyta > Magnoliopsida > Solanales > Solanaceae > Solanum > Solanum raphanifolium. The sequence continues at coordinate 3,439 of JAJOOE010022985.1, read as the reverse complement.
TCATTAGGCGATATCGACTAACTTCGCCGAAAGATCCGCCAGGGCTATTTTCTGAAGTCTATAAATACTGAACTTATTATTAATTTTATTAGAGTTGAACATTTATTTTAATTTCCATAATAGAATAGTACTTTTTGGATATTTTTCTCTCAAGTTTGGAGAGGGTTTTTGGGAGATTTGAAAAAAAAAGAATTTCATCTTCCCCAAGTTGGAAGTGGGTCTTATCCATTCTTATTCCTTTGCTTAAATCAAGGTTTTATTTCTTATACCCATTTGATTTTACTATCATTTTAGGCATATTTTGTTATTTCTTGATGTGTGGCTAAAAACCCCCATTCTTGGGGTGTGATTTAGCAAATATGTGTTGATATTATTGTTGGGTCTTGCTTGCTGATAGGTTAGATGTAGTTTAATGGTGATTTCACCTAGTGGTTGTGGTTTAATCTAAAAGGTTTATAGTTCCAAATACAAGGCCACCCATGTGTTTTCGGCTTGCCCGAGAGGGAGGTCGCGAAACCAAGACCACTAGACTGATGGCCTAAAGAGTGGATCGACATGAGGTTCAGCCCGAGAGGGCGAGCCCTAGTCCCATATCCTAACACTCAACTCGAGAGAGTGAGTGGGGTAAGGAGTAGGCTGGTCTTCATGAGACAAATGGGTGTCCGAAAGGAACGCATTTGAAACGGGGTAAGTTGCCCGAGAGGGAACTTATTTCCATTTAAAGCTTAGCCTAGTCACTATTATCTTACAAATTTCCTTTCAAAAGCATGTATCCAACTACTTATCTCAACTTGTATTGCGGTTACACCCCAAGAACATTTCCCCATACTTGATTTTCTTGTTAATTTTTGTTGTTTTTACTACTTGTAACAAAACCCCCAAATTGATATTTGACACTTTCGTGTCACCACCTTTAATTTACTATGTTTTTAATCGTTAATGTCTTTTAGCTACGACTAGTTAGAGCTTAATTTTATTTTTCTATCAATTCTCAAAACCACTCCCTTGGGACATGACCCCAATCATTAGTTGGGTTACTATACTATCGACGATCGTAGACACTCATACCGTAGGTTAGTGTCGTTGGTCACGATAAGCATCAGTATCCTGAAGTGTGGAACACCCTAAAGTTCCACAAGTTTGAGATATTCACTAAACCCCAAGGCCTTCAGATTCCTACTTGGGTTCGGGAATTCTTCTCGGCATATGGCGAATTGGTACGAAAATGGAAGAATAAGGCGAGTACTTTCAATTCGGTCGAATTTTTAGTAGTTCGGGGAAAGACTGTGAAGTGCAACAGCTCGGATATTAATGAAGAACTCAGGTGTACAAGGGACTTCATGCACTACTACGTTGACAAGATTCAAAAGAAGACCCTCAATGATCTCAAGGGTTGGCTAGAAACTTTGATCTCCGATGTGACCTTGAGGTGGATTGAGGCTGATGTGCCAATTGGGTTTATCAGCATCACCATCATGCCTTCACTAAATGAGTCAATCATTCGGCACCTGAAGGCCGCATGTTTGGGTTGTATCATGGATTGCGAGAAGCTTAATTTGGGTCTCTTATTGGAGCAAGAGATGGCCATGAGGGTCAATGTCACTCCCCGAGGCTACCCCCTGGACGTTAACACGGGACCTAGGATCACGAGTGACCCCAAGCTAATCATGGTGTCATATCGAAAGCATAATAAGATAATTCTGTGCGGAAGCTTAAAACATATCATATACTGAAATGATGAGGAATACCCATTCTATGTCTGAATATAAAACTGACTTTAATCACCACTGAAAGAACAAACTCAAACTAAAATTTGAATCTATACAATATCTGAATGAAAGCCTCTACTAATTAGAGATGATGGACATGCCCCAACTAACTCTAGCAAAACTAAAACTAAACGACTGAAAGTAAAAAGATAACATGTCAATCGTCCTCGAAGAATAAGGACTCACCACTGATGCTACTGAACTGGAGATCAGGAACCGTTCAATTTGTGATCTGAATGCTGAGGACCTGAACCTATATCACGAGAAGATGTAGCGCAGAGTATGCGTCAGTACTTGAAAGGTATTGAGCATGCATGATAAGATAAAGTTAAATAAAACATATAACTTAACAAAACAATAAAAGCAATGATATAATCTGAACATGAGGTAAGTACTGAAATATACTGAATACTGAGCTAATTTAGTGTAATGACAAAGTATAAATATGCTGAGACTGAATACTAAACTATAACTGATAACCTAGTGGATAAACTAGAATCTGATTGTGGGAGCTACTATTAACCGACATAAAACCACGAGAGCTATACGTGGAGTCTAATGTATCGCTCCATGGAGAGGACCCAATATACCCTCTCCAATATACCTTGCCAGGGGTATAAAGGCATGACTGGCGTGGCAACTAAAATTTGATGCCCATAGAGGGGACTTGTCTTATGGGGGCACGTAGTTCTGGGACTGTGAGGGTGACTTACCCTTAGTCCACTCTATATTTGTAACGACCTGAGAGCACCCCCTAGCCGTTACATGCGTATTCGACCTCTCGGAGGTCTCATACAAGCCTTGACATTCATTCATCGCATAGATCATAAAAATCACTAGGAATTTAAAAACATTCATTACAAAGAAGACATTTCATTAAAAATAGCAAGCGGAAGACTTTCTAGACTTTATACATGATGTCTCAAAACCATCTAATACTTGAATACAACAATGGGACTAAGCCCATACAAGACTTAAACACAATACTAGAAATCCATCAAAAGGAACATGTAGGGTATTGTCCTCGAATCTATGAGGACTCATCAAGTCTTCATCGTCAACACTTAGAAACCTATCAAGTAGCCATGACATGTCACCATCTCCCAATCCCTACACTTTAGTCAAAAAGGGGAAGAAAGGGGTTAGCACAATCAAGTACTAAGTATGGAGACCATGCAAAAACATGCTTCAACGGACATTTACAAGGAATATATGCTTTCATATCACTTTTGATAAAACCTTCACCTCACAAGTATAAGAGATATAATACAACTCAACATTTGCATATAAAACCACAGCCAACCATACACATACTCAACATATCCATATCTAACCCACGCTTCACTTTAGAAGAACACATTACATTTCATTACCGTAGGACCTCTACCTAATATAACCTTAAGACACGCTTGAGTGAGACAAGAAGTGACCGCACATACAATCTCTTCAAGCTCACTTAAGTGTTCCTCAAGGTTACCTTAGAGAAGGACATTTCCTTTACAACATAACATCAATAGACCAACATTCTTTAAGAAACCACATAGGAGACCTTCAAGCACATAAGGGGACTTTCACATAATAGTCGTTAGACTTAGGGAACTCACTTTAGTATCTTCAAAGCCTACTCGTGCCATGTGTAGATAGCATCCCATACTACTACCTACACGTTG
>JAJOOE010022984.1:0-24113 GCA_036250405.1 Solanum raphanifolium | reverse complement strand
TACTCCTAACTCATCCTGAGCTAGAAGTTATGACTGCTCAAAGTTGGCCAAAAATCACTGATTTCCATACTTAGCCAAATTTTCCAGATTTTCAAATCTTTTCCAAAAATTCTAAGCCTCCTCTTAGCTATTTCGAATTGTCGGATGTTACATTTTGTTCTTCAAATACTTCACTATTAAATCAAAACACTCTTTGCCCCACGGATAACTCTTGAAAAAATATAAATCATCGACCATCTTAATGTGGTTTGCATCCACAATCTTCGATCGATCGTGGGAAAGCAACATCGAGTGGACGGACCAAACTAAAGAGCACTTGAACTTCTGCTCCTTATTCAATTTGGTACCATTAATCAAACTCAACAACTTCGAATCACTGATATTCTTATTCTTCGTCACTTTATAGTAAAATTTCTCACCTTTCTGAAGCTCTTTATTCATTTTTGCATCGCGGGGTATGCTGAGCAATTCAGTCCCGTAATCAATGCAAACTCTTTTAAGCCAAAACAATCAGGCTTATCATTCACACAAAACCACATCTCATGCAATTTTTTATCAGTTTTTACACGACGCAACAACATGTAATGGACCATCTATCCATTGAACTTGTATTATTCAGGAATATGCCTTAAATGTCCAAAACAAATATTTTTAAAGTCATTATAAATTTTTTCTTAAACTAAAGCATTTCTAAAATCACGATAAAGAGTCATTCTTACTGTCACAGAAATTTTGGCTGTAAAAGATCCTAACTCATCCATACATGTAGTGATATTATAGGACTTACCAGAGATGTTTCTTGCACAAGTTGGCAAGGACAGAGGATCATCATACTCATCTCCAGCATCTCGGCTATCTCCACTACTCCACTCATCTCCACTGTCAGTGTTTTCTTCAGTAGACTCAACATCATCAGTAGCTTGGGTACTACTATCCTCATAGTTGTCGATTTCAGCCATAGTATCAGAATTCGAGTTTGACTTGGGTTCTTCAACTACAGTTTTTTTCTTTTTCAGCCTTTCTTTTCTTGTTTTTTGAAGGCTTAGGAACAAGTCGTTTAACAATCTCACCTCTAGTTTTAGCCATAACCAGAGTAAACCTATATTAAAACAGGCAAAATAAAAAGCACATACAACATAGAAATCAACAATGTGATTGACAAAAAAGTCACTAAAGTCAATCAAAGTTTAGGCGATCTAACAAAAGAGGGCAATGAAAATTACTGCACTTCGTGTAACAACAGATGAAATGAGAAAAAACAAGACCAGCAAAAGCAAACAAATACAACCGAGAAAAACAGCAATCCACCACAAAAGCCAAAATTTCAAAATCAATAGGGGAGATGAACATAAATTATTTTAAAAAAATAAACAACCAAATAGGGTCAAATATTTATATCCAAAAAAGACGTCATTAGAGACCACAAATATTCATGGAATACGGTGAAAAACATCCTAAACAAGATCATGAAGAAAAACAGTCCAAAAAAGGAATCATTAAACAACAAAATACGGCTAAAAATTACACTACTATAACAAAATAAACAACCAAATATGACTAAAAATTACCAAAATACACCATTACAGAAGATTCAACTTACCAAAGATGAAAGCTTTGAACTTGGGGAAGAAGATTCAATAAAACAGGTGAAGATTTGAGAGACGTTTAGGACGATGAAATGGTTGAAAAGTTTGTATAAGTTAATGGAAGAAAAGTCTGTATAATTTAATGGTTGAGAAGTTGTATAGGGAAGAGAAGCGATGATTACACTGGTGTATGGGGAAGATGAAAAACCCTTGCACGTGAGAAGAAGAAACGTCGGAATAGGTTTCAGAAAAGGTACTTTTTTAATATATATATATATTTTAACATTTCAAATCAGATTTTAATATAAAATTAGGTCTCTAAAATGTATTGGGATTGTAATATAATTTTGTAAAGAAATATATTTTTCCCAAGTTTTAAAAGCAATAAACAAGCTCATGACCCCACATTCACAAATATACCCCATGTTTTAAAAAGTCCAAAGCGACCCATGACTCCACACTTTTTCCTTTTTTAAAAGCGCAACCCTAGAAAATATACCAAAAATAAATTAAGTGGGTATAGAGTAATATAAGTTATTAAGGTGTCCTAAATGCCAATTCTTCTCCTGTGTATTCCATGTAGACAAATCAAGTTTGTCCTATTTTTGTTAGTTAATTATATGTTTCTATTTTTATTGGCTCAGTTAATGTCTCGAAGTTACCCCTAGCACTTTGGTGTAGTTGCAAAAGAGCGCAACATATGTGATGTGTGAGTTAGTGCACGTCATGGGTTTAGATCCTATTGTCGACAAAAGCTTGGTATTTAAGTGAGGGGTAGATAGGGGAGCACACTCATTATTGATTGGCAGAAAATATTTGCTATGTTTCTATTCTTGAAATTTCCATCAGAATACCAAGTTATGTTTACCGGTGAATCAGAGAGAAACACTTCTATCAGTATAAAAAAAAGATTTATGTCTAAGGTAACTGGATATAAACATCTTCTGTTTTTATTTTCTGAACTTTGGTATCAATTTGACCTTTATTTTTCTCTTTTTATTGAGTTTTTTTGTTGCATTTATGTTTTCTTAGTTTGCCCGTGGATTGATTATGATTGAAAGATTAAATTATTTAAGTTCTTATTTTGGTACATGTAAAGGTAAGTTTGTATGATACTTAGAAAACAATAAAATGGGATAATTGATTTAAATGTTGAACTTTGATTATGAAGGAAGGTTTTTATCTTTCCATAATGAAAATTATGAATAACTAATCATAGAGTTCTTTTGAGTACAATTCTCTTTTAGATTACTAAACTTTTCCATAATCTCTTAATCAGTGCAACTTGAAAATATATTGATACTGGTGCAAAATCCCAGCCTAAGGCTAACAACTAGAAACAATGAATGGTGTCTAGCCTTATATAATGATTGTATCATTATTTCATTTCCCTTTAACTTTTTGTTATGATCATACCAAGATAGAATCTCTTCATTGTCTCCATTAGTGCTATTAAATGTTGAAATTGAGACTCAAAACTATTCATTTGTTAAATGTTTTCCTGGAATAAGAAAAAATTTGTGCAATAGGTAAAATCACTCTAACTTCTTCTTTATGGCTTATTATTTCAGTTTGTTTAGTTGAAAGTGGTTCACTTGCTTTTTGAAGGTACCTCGAACCCTTTCCATTTATTGTCGGTTTGAAATGGAAAAGATTGAGCTTGGGACTACAACTCCTTCTAAGTTAGAACAATGAATTCATGTGTACTTGTGATGTCTGCTTCGGATACAGACATTTTTTTGTTATATGTTCTCTAAAAGTATTTAAATATGAATAGTTCTAATAGACAATATATTTAGGTATTCTTCAAATATTATCGATTAAAGTATCTATTAAGCACATTGATGGCTAAATAGACGTGATTCTAGACTTGAATTATATGAATTTTTATTCTCTTTCATGTGGTGTGATATAGCTTGTGTGCATTGACTGTGAACATCGTGATGAGACATGTGCTAATGTTATAAAACCGATTGGAAATGGTTCCGGCTAGTGATGTGAATATAAAGCCGATCGGAAAGGGATCCGGCTAGTGATGTGATAAAAATCTCATGCGTAATGGTTCCTTCTAGTGATGTGATATAAAGCTGATGGGAAATGGTTCAGGCTAGTGAGGTGATATAAAGCCTATGGAAATGGCTACAGCTAGTGATGTGATATAAAACCGATGGGAAATAGTTTCGGCTGGTGATGTGATACAAAATCGATAGGCAATAGTTTCGGCTAGTGATATTGTGCCAATAGGAAATGATTCCGACAAGAGATTGATCAATGATACTTGATGTATTTGATGCTTATGTGTGAGTTACTTGGTGATTGTGATTGATGCACTTGTTACGTGTAACTAAAATACATGACATTGAGATTGACTTATTTTATTGTTGAATTGTGAAGATTACACTGTGAATATAAGGCTTTGTGAGCCGTGTATTTTAGAATTGCTATATTTGGCTGATTTCTGTGCAGGTTGTAGTTTAAAGAGGTTCGACTGGAGCGTAAGGGGTATTTGATTTCTAGCTAGTTGCTTTGTTTTGTAGGTCACTTATTGGGTACCGTGTTGTTGGTACTCACCCCTTACTTCGACACATGTGTAGGTTCCGAGTCCGGACCCGTGTGATCTTCTTCTTCTACTGCTCAGGACAGTCAAGGCTCATTGAAGGATCTGAGAGCTAGCTATTTATCGTCCTGGCGGGCCCTCTTTTCCTTTTCTTTTAATCTTTGTTCTACTTGAGAAACAAAGACTGAGACTTGTATTTATCTTTGATTCTGTATTTTCATTAAGGCCTTGTACATGTGACAACTAGGTTTTGGGATGTTGCTTAGAATGAATATGTTTTCCGCCTTTGTATTTTTTGTTCTTTACTGTTTTCCACATTTTCTTTTTTTCGTTGAATTGAGGTTGCCTTGTCTTTGTTGGAATGGACAAGTGTCATCACGTCCATTTCTGAATCGTGAGAGTATCATTAGCCTCTCCCATCAATATTTGTTCAATGAGAATATCTTCATAGTGCAAGTGTCATTATTCCCTAAGGATAGACGCTGCCACATTCAAAATAAAACAAGGTGTGTATGTTATCCTGTAGGCTGAAGGACTATTGGTGTAATACATATGTGCAATAAACTTTGGGGGTCATTGGGATTAGTTCTTATCGTTGTGTGAATTGTCATATAACAAAAGTTACCACTCTAGTATTGATATAACACCATTTGAGGCACTTTATGGAAGAAGGTGTAAATCGTCTATAGGGTGATTTTAGACAGATGATGTGAAGGCCTTAGTGGTTGACTTTGTAAAGGAAGAATACTTAATGAAACTTCACCACAAGTGCAGAGCCAAGCTTTGATCACAATCATGGAGCTATAGGAACTTGCGACTCACAGCTTAAAAACGACGAATTTTATGTATATAAAAGATTTGTGGATCTCTAGTGAAGAGAAGAACCACAGTAAGTACATTTAATTATTTTTTTCTTTAAAACAAAGCACTGCTAATAATTTATAAGGAAAATTATATTTCAACAAAATTAATTTTAAAATTTATTCAAATTAGTTGGGTGACTTTCTAAGGATGATATCAATAGTTGAACTGGATGACTTTCTAAGTCAAATACTAATAGTGAGTGACTTTTGAGTTATAAATCAAAGTTGAGTGACTTTCTAAGTGAGCTACTAGAAGTTGGGTAACTTTTGTTTATTAAACAAACTTGAGTGACTTTTTAAGTGAATTATTCTAAGCTAAGTGACTTTTATATTATAAAACAAAGTTGAGTGACTTTCTAAGTGGAATATTCAAAGTTGAATGACAATCTGAGATATCAACTCATCATGTTAATAAATTATATTTCATTATTATACTATATTATATTATTATACTTAGTGCCCATTTGACCATCCGATATGAAATCACAATTTGAAATCACGATATAAATTATGAGATGTAGTTGAAGTTTTATTTGGAAATGCAATTTGGACATTCTATGTTGTACGTTTTTTCATAAACCTAAAAATCTCATATGTTTTAAAACTACTAAAATTATCTCAATTCTTTTTACAATCTTACCAAATAAGCAAAAGTTTATAAAATCACATAATGTACTATCACAAAGCTATTCTAAAAAATAACAACATTTATTGATCAAACTGTAATTCAACAAAAAAAAATTAAACATACGTTGTAGTGTCTGGTTTTTAATATAATGCTCTCACATACTACATACAATATTCTCACGTTGAACTCGCATTTCTCGATTGTATAACTGATTGTTACTTTGAGTCATTTCGTTGGTAAGTAGAGTTGATCAAAATTAATGAATATAAATTGTAGAGTAGGAATTGATCTGAATTAATAATAAAACTAGGTAATTTACCCGCGTAATAATCTTTCTAAGCTTTTGAACAACCTTTCCAATAATCGACTGGTATAAGGAAAAAAAAAGTAAATTTTAGTAGGTTTTTAGAATGTTTCAACAGAAATTAAATGATTTGACATTATAACATATCTCAAGAATTGTAAATATATAATGAATGATTAAAAATATCTTGATATCTAATCATTTTTATCTTTTACATAATTTATCATAATATATGTATCTGATAATTTTATGGTTAGAATAACTCCTTGTGAAAACAAATTATGTGAATGTTTTCGATAATCAATATTAGTTAGAAATAAGTTAAGACCATTAAAACATATACACCACAACATAATAAATAAATTTTTTTAGAGACAACTTGTCTGAGGTCAAACGTTCACCACTTTTCGTTATTGTTACTTTGTTACTCTAACAAAATTTGTAGAAGGAGAAAAATAAATTTGAAACAACAGCAAAATAATATTGTTGACCCTTTTAGAAATTATTTCTTCATTAAACTGTTGATCTGAAGGCCCTTCTAGATGCTTCATCAATGCAACTTTACGATTTTTTCAGAAATATGTATGTATAATTGTTGCATTATGAAAGTACAAGTAGATTAAAATGTTATATTCTAGACTCATGTTAAAGAAATATTCTCGAACATTAAAATATTAAAAATGAGTCTAACCTAGATAACTCAAACACTCAGCAATGAGTTGGGACATGAAGGACAACAAATCTATGTTAATAGACATATCTTTTATAGTTTAAGATTTTACTTGTATTTAGAGTAGGTTTTGTTTCTTATTCTTCAAATTAAGCTTGCCGAAAATAGTCATAACTCACACCAAAAATATTTAGAAGAGAGTAATGAGAAGGCAAAAAAAGAAAAACATTAAAAGGACGAAAAACTTTGTCCAAGTGAGATCATATACATAGAAAACGAAAAATAATCAATATAATTTTAAGGAAAAACCAAAATAGCGAGGAAAAAACATACATTAAAGGGAGTAAACTATGAGATATCCAATGATGATAACAAATCATTCTAATCTTAAAAGTTCCTATGTTTTGAAATAACATACCTCAAAAAATTGACTAACACTTCAATGAACTTTCAATCCCTAAAGTACTCATAATATCCACTGATAAAATTTAGTAAAAATAGATAACAACAACAAAAAACCAAAAAATATGGGCATGCAAAGTTATTAACTCTCAGAGGATTTTTCTAAAAAACACAAAATCGCATACTTGTATATGAAGACATGACGTTGTTAATGAAGAAATTACAACTTTGTAAGAGCTTTTTTTATTGTACCTTCAATAATTTCAGTAGAGAAAACTTGTTTGAATACTCAATTAATGTTTGTTCTTTAATTTGTACTAACAAATACTATAACAATAACTTTGCATAAACATAAACAACAAAGTTTAAAGCATGTACTCAAAAACAACAATTAATAATATAAGCATAAATTAATGACTGTAAAAAGCATACCAGGATCTTCAAAAATAGAATAAAACAGAATGGAAAAAATCAAGCACATTGAATGCATAGTGTCCCCTTAAGTAAATTATTCTCCTATAGTACCCAATGTTTAAAGAAATAGATCCTCTCAAGATAGAATGATTCTATATATCAGTGAGTTGATACAAAAACAGTGGCGAACAAATGATTATTGTATCTTATCGGAAAGGTTACAACACATTAATGATGTAAATGAAAATGAAAATTATAAAATCTTATCATTTATCCTTAATAATATAAGCATAAATTAATGACTGTAAAATTACATATCGGGATTTGTAACATAAGCAATGGTGTCAATGAGCCACTCAACAGGAGCAAAGTACACAAATATTTAATTTTAATTGTGCAGAAAAAGAAGAAGAATAAGAGGTTCAGAACTTTCGTTGTTTTAAAATGAGACCTCTATTTATAGACAAAAAAGGGTAGTGTGAATAAATGTTTATTGTGCATTATCGAAAAGTTTACAACTACATGGAAAAGATGCAACCCTTAGGAAAGGTCACAACCTTTCATAAAAGCAACAACTTTTCATTAAAGTCACAACTCTTTATTTAAGTCGCAATTTTTTTATAAAAGTCACAACTTTTCATTAAAGTCGCAACTTTCCATAAAAGTTACAATTTTTCATGAAAGGGGAAGGCTAGTATTGGAAATAAATAAATTAAAAGGGAATTCTTGTTTGTGGTGGCGCCACGTAGGCGGGCCTAGGGTTCTCTTTTATATATATATATATATATATATGATATGACTTTTGTTGGTGAGAATAATCTATATATGAGATATAAGTGGTTTAAAAGTTATGATATGAATTATAAATTTCATTTATTTATGAAATAAATTGTTAGTAGATATAAATGTGAGATTTTTTTTATAAAATATAAATTTATTTGTAGGTCAACTTTAAATTTGAAAAACTCATATCATGATTTGAAATTCCCAAATCAGCATGAAATCGCATGTCTAAACATTGATTTCTTGTCGTGATTTTACATCGCAAAACCAAATCGCATATCCGAATGCCTCCTTAAAGGGAAAGCCCCTAGCTAAGATATTGAAAGAAAAAAAAACCTATTAAAGTTTAGTGATTGTAATACCCTTTCTAAAATGAAATAAATTATTTCTTCACAACCCTTATAGACTAAATTAATCATTAATAGTAATAATGCTAAAAAACCGTAACATAAATTTTTTCACGGGCCACATTAAAAGTAAATATACATTATATTATAAGTAATTAACAAATATTATAGCATATTCATGGTATGAATACGATAGGGCAAAATCATTCATATCATTCATACAATACATTCATTGTATGATTACAAAAAGGGAAAAAGGCACATTCATGATTATTCAACTTAGGTCTTCCATCATCCAATTAATGTATAAATGAATTGTATTTTTTTTCTTTTGTGGGAATATTTTTTAATCCCTTTTGACGACTTAATATACAACGTGTTTGTTACTTGAAAAGTTACATAGAATTTTTGAGAATTTCAAACAAGTAATATTAAGGAGGTTTGAAAGGCTTCCAATGTCCTTTATTATTTCTAAGCTACATGTAGCTCACTTAATTGATTTTTCCACAACATGGCTTTTACAACTAGTTTCTTACATTTGTTGTATATGTTCTTGTCCCTCTGGCCTCCATCTAATAGCTTGTTTTAAATCATTTATGGTAGACCAAGATATAACAAAAACATACATATGAAGTCAAGTTTAGTCGAATTAAATGTTTCAGGATAAAGAATTAGTTCAAATCCCGAGGATTAGTTTAATATAAATAATTCTTTAATAGATACTCTTCTTAAAAATTCATAAATCGGGTCTTTTAAAATATTTTTTCACAATCAAAGAAATGAACTAAACACGGCCCATCACAACAATAGAAAGAAATATAAACAATAAAAGGAAAGTCTACGAGGTTTTTGAAGGATTTCTTCACTGATTTTTCCTCTTCTCATCCCTTTTTGTCATCGCCACCACATTGACCTATTCCTCTAGTGGGGGTCAGGCGTCCTTGAGGTGAAAAGATCTAGGCTATGGTTGGTCGGAGCTGGGTTCACACAACATCATTGAGAGTCTCAAATTTCTTCTGAGCTCAGGTAAGGAGACCTTATTCTTTTGTATTCAATTCTTGTGCGAGTTGCTTTATCTTTTTAATGCTTTAGTTTGTTTGATTTGATCATGATGTGTGTAATCTTGTTCCAGTACTAATGAAGGTATCAACTTTACCTTCTTTTTCTCAAATATATCATAATCGTCTTCAAGTACATCTCCTAAGGTTTTAGATAATTTACCATTAATCATGTTTTTTATTTGATGGCTAATCTCATATAGACATTAATATTACCATCTAAAGGTTAGACTACTGGAATGTATGCATCCACTAGTGATCCGTGGACTAGGTCCTTTGATAGAGTAATAGTGCGGAAACTAAATAGCTCAAGTTAAATCAGGCACAAGTGTTTTACGTGGAAATCTCTTTGCTCAAGGGATTAAAACCACGATTTGTCACATAGGATTTTCAACTGCTTTCACTAATCTCAAGCAAAAGTGAATATATATTCCAACTACAACAATGAAACTAAACTCTTAATCTCACACAAAGTAATATCTCTATACCTACTGAGCAGAAGTAATGCATCCATTTGCCCACTATATTAACTACCACGAATTAATATAGACTTCAACACCTAAGACACACAATTAACTCTAATTCTGTTCATACAACAATACACACAAATGTTTTGAAACGTTTCTTTATGAATGTGAAACGAATCCTACAAGTTTAGCACTATACAACCATTCAACAACACCAACACATAAAGATTGTTCTTCTTTAGTCTATCAAGTCCCTTGTTGTATGAGTGCTTTTATGCTTCAGTTCTTGAGAAGAAATTTGCTCTTGCTTTGAATGAATGAATGTAAAGTTGTTTGTTACTTTAAATATGTCAATAAACAAGGAGAATTATTGACCAATAAACAAACAACCTTGTCCGCTCCTATTGGTAAAGTACGCTGACCTGCTCACCAACCAACTGACACGGCAGCTTTACAGTTGTACATCATTTTGAACCTGGATGAGAACACTCTGCTAGGGACTTGATCCCTAATTTGTGAGGATTATCAAAACACCTAGAATTCAACATTTTCCCATTTTTGATAATGACAAATAAAAATCATTCTCACATTGAGTGTATTCATTCATTCCCATATCACCATGCCCACCCATTACTAAAAGTCATTCATTCCCCCTGTAATCATGCCCACATGTTACATTTAGCAACATATACAAACGAATTCCCCCTTTTGACATCATTGGAAAGGTAAGGAGTAAACATACACAAGTGATATGCAAAGCAGTAAGGAATTCTGAGCCATAGGCAACACAGTACATGAGCAAACAAGGACAGTAGAGAAAACAAAGACAAAATGAATAGGGCAATGTCATTTTGGATCAGTGTATCACAAAACTAGCTATTGAGTACCACAAACACAAATACATTGCCATTACAACATTGTCAGGAAGCAAAAACAAGAAGAAAAGAAGACATACACTTTAGGACGGAGGGGAACGAGGAGAAAAGGACTGCAACAAGATGTTTAATCGAGAATTAGCATCAGTGTGCGCCTAAAGAAGCTGCTTGTGATGGACTTGACCTTCTCACTCAGTGAGGAATTTGATTCTACCAGTCGAGCATTGTCAGCATTCAACTTGTCGATTTCCTGCTTTGCCATAGTATTGGTACTAGGTCCTTGAGATTTCGCCTGTTGAAGCAGGGTCTTGAGTCGAGAAATCTCTACATTCTTAGCCCCTAGAAGAGTAGTGAAATCGTCCATTTCACGTTTAAGAGTTTCCTGCTTTTCAAGGAGTTCAGAAGCCTATCACCACCTTTCCATCCACACATTGCCACTCAATAAGTGTGGTTATAGAGAAAGTCTGTTTGATAGTACATGCTTCCCCTATACCAAGGGGCATCTCAAAATGATCAAAAATCAAGTTCAGAAGGTATTTATAAGCTATCCCATGCTTTGAATTCCTCCATGTCATTATCCGATACATGTGTTCAAGCATGATTATGGGAAGATTTATTGCTTCAAGCTCATCCAATTGTTCCATAAGGAAAAGGTCTACCTAAGAGGCCACTGTTCACTTTTCAGTTATAGGCGAGAGTACCTTATTGACAAACTAATAGAATAGTTGATGCTCTCCCTTGAAAAATTTCATAGGAAGCCCAAAACACTTCAAGTTACCATATTTCGTAGCCCGTTGTACTTACTTAGTAGAAGGCTTGCATCCTTCAACAGACTAGATTCCTTTGTAGGGTACCCCCAAGATTATGCCCAAAACTTCTTCACTTGAAGTGATCTCTACTGCATGAACAACTTTACTGATTCCACCATCTTCGAGAAGATTCATATTATAGTAAAACTCACGTACCTAAGGCTCATGTATATATGGCACAAGACATTCGAACAGATGTTCCTAGCTTTGCAACGCAACAAAATCAAATAGGGAACACATTCCAGGTTCAGTCAGAAACTTAAGATCAAACACATTACCATTTAGTACCTTCTACTTCTCAAGTTCTGCAATTATTTCTTCCTTGGTTAATACCTTTTCTTCCTCCTTTCTTTTTACAGATGGACCAGGTCCCATAACAGGCTCAGGAAGAAGCCTTTTTCTTTACACTGGCCTTCTTTGCTGGTGATTTCTTGTTTGCTCTTGTGATCCTTGGAACTTTTTCACATAGTTCCTCCACTTCCTTTTGAATTTTGGCTACAGCTCTCACAATGTCCTCGGACTCAATTTCACTGGACCCTGCATCTTGGGACAACACTATGGGGTTCACAAAAAGCGTATTATCAGCTTTTCTTTCACTACGATATCGTATTGTTTGAGCCTTATTTGCAATCATGGCATTAATCATCAACTTTTGTGTGATTTCCCATGCGAAATACTGCTGCTCACCATTTTTGGAGGAAGACTCCACCAACTTCCCTTTCCATTTTCCCTTCTTTTTGCGCTCAGATTCAGTAGGTCCTTCAAAACTTTTGGCTTCAATATCAAGGCCAGTCCCTTCAATGTCAGCAGTGGTTGCTTCAGAGTATGTGCTCATCTAACTCCTTTCCTCATCCAAGAGAAAGAAATATCCTCATCATCTTTCACATATTCCCTTTGACCAGCATCAGTAGGTGCAACAATTTCAGAGGTTTTATCAAACACGGGCTTAGATTTATTTACGATTGGATCTGGTGACTTAAATTCAGCCTCAGAGAAAGGTGGTTGAATAACTCCTTTTCAACAAGCCAAACTCTGCACAAGCCACTCCTCTTATGTGGCTAAAATGTTAGATTCGGTTTCTTCTCCCTGAGGTAGGTCCCCATCAAAGAAACTTTTAGACATCGTTGAGGAAATTGGGCATGGTTTAGAAGTGGCATCAAGCTCTTCAGTAGGCACAACACTAGTAGGCTTAACCACTGACTATGCTTCAGAATTTAGGGAATTTTTACCCGATAAAACTAGTGTGGAAGAACAAGGGAAACCTTAAACAAGATTGACTAAGGACTTATCCACGACTTCAATTTGTGGCATCATAGATTCACTGGTTTTTCCCATTCCACACATGGGAGTAGAGGGAGAGGGATCTGTAGAAGAAGTTGAGAACCGGAAGGGATTAGATTTTACCATTTCTGGAGAGAGGATTTCTTGAGGGAGACGAGGGATTTGAAATCTTCTGAGAATGAAAAGAAGATTTTTTTTAAGAGAGAGGTCTTATTTCTTAGACACAAGAAAGATTGGAAATAAGAAGCTTATTTATCATTGGTATCAGTTCCCTGAACAGAAGCAACCCTTGATTTTTTTCAAACTGAAAAGACGTCTATAACTTATATAGGAAATAGGGCAATAATGTGTGCAAATGAAAGTTGTCCAATAACTCAATAAAGTAGAGTGATACTGACCTTGCAAGAGGACCTAGTCCCTTGCTATAGAAAGTCATAACCATCATGACTAAATCTTCTCTTTAGCTAGAATGCATAGAGTGTATGCCTATAGTGAGACAAAAGTAGTGAATTCATAAATAGTAAGCAATAACACAAGTGTAGATACCTGGCGTCCTTATCTTAGTCAATGTGGAGGCTGCTTGCAAATTTGCTGAGAAATTAGTGTAGCTTATGCATTCCCAAACTCAATTTGGTCTTCACAAAATGTTCCTTACTTAGTGTTTTGGTAAAGATGTCAAGTATTTGGTCCTCTATTTTGCAGAATCTCATCACCACATTCCCTTTATTAACATTGTCTCGACGGAAATGATGTCTCACATCAATGTGTTTGGTTCTCTTATGTTTGACTAGATTCTTTGCCATGTTCATTGCGCTTGTATTGTCACACATAAGGGGAATTGTGTCAGTGAGAACACAAAAATCTTCAAGCAGTTGTTCGATCCATATAAGTTGAGCACAACGCGAAGCAGCAACTACAAACTCAGTTTTAGTTGTATACAAAGCTACTGAGTTTTGCTTCTTTGTATCCCATGAAATCAGTGATGACCCTAGAAAACGGGTCAATCCTAAGGTGTTTAGAAAGCCTGTATAATCAATATCAGCATATCCAACTAAGTCAAAAGAATCTTCTGAAGGATAAAATAGGACTACATCCTGAGAACCCTTTAAATATCATAGAATATTTTTTGCTACCTTCAGGTGTGATTCCTTTGGAGCTGCTTGAAATCTAGTACACATCGTCATGCTAAAGACAATATCTGGCTTGATTACAGTAAGATAGAGGAGAGATCCAATGATTCCCCTATACATTGTTTCATTTACGTCAATGCCTACCTCATCACAGCCAAGTTTGTTACTCGTGCTCATGGGTATATCAATTATCTTGGCCTCCTGCATATTGAACCTTCTGAGCAGCTCATTGATATATTTTTCTTGACAAATAGAAGGGCCCTGAGGAAACCGTCTAATCTGCAAACCTATGAAATAAGTGAGTTCCCTGTATCATACTCATCTCAAATTCACTTCCTATTAGTGCTGCAAACTCTTTTGAATAACCATCTGCAGTAGCTCAGAATATTATGTCATCCATATATACTTGTGCTATCAGAAGCTCCTTTCCTCTTGACTTCAAGAATAAAATATTGTCAATTTTTTCTCTTTTGAAACTATTTTCAAGAAGAAATTTTGACAGATGTTTATACCAAGCTCTAGGAGCTTGCTTCAGGACATACAAGGCTTTATCTAATTTCAGCACATGATTTGGCAAGTCAAGATCTTCCAACCCTAGAGGCTGCTTAACATAGACTTCGTCCTTTGAATGTCCATTTAGAAAAGAACTTTTAACATCCATCTGGAACAATTTGAACCCCATATGTGTAGCAAAAGCAATTGGGATTCTGATTTCTTCAATTTTGCCATTGGGGCAAAAGTCTCATCATAATCAATTCCTTCTTCTTGATTGTATCCATGAACCACTAGTCTTGAATTATTCCTTGTGATAGTCCCATGTTTATCCAGCTTATTTATGACCACCCATATGGTCCCAATAATAGTTATGTTGAGAAGTGTGGGACCAGGTGCCACACTTTACTTCTTTCAAACTAATGAAGCTCCTCTTGCAATGAGTTCACCCTATCAGCATCCTTTAGAGCTTCTTTGATGTTCTCAGGTTCAATAGTGGAGATGAAAGCAGAAAATGCAACTAGATTTCTAGTCTTTGATCTAGTGTGCAATCCGGATTCCAATGGAGAGACAAGATTGTCCAAGGAATGAGAAGACTTATGTTGGGTTCAACAATTTGTTCCCCTTCTTTAGAACTTTCTTTGTTGGTTCTTCTCTTTTAGGAGCATCTGAGACAATAGAAGGACCAGGTTCTTCTGTAGCTTCTGCATCATTTTCTTCATTTGGAACCTTATCCACCATAGTCTTGCACCAGACTATCTCTTTGAATTTGCATTAGTTTTTCAAGTTCAAGATCATCCTTGTCTTCAAGGTTGTTCATTTCACCAGATTCATTAAAGATAACATGAACACTTTCCTCTATGCACAGAGTTCTCTTGTTGTATACTATGTATGCCTTGCTTGTCGAGGAGTACCCCACAAAGACTCCTTCATCACTCTTTGGATTGAATTTTCCAAGATAATTCATCTCGTTGTTCATCACAAAGCACTTGCAGCCAAAAGCCTTCAGATAATTGAGTGATGGCTTTCTTTCATTCAACAACTCATATGGAGTTTTCTTGAGCACTGATCTGATGAGACATCTATTTGTAATATAGCAAGATGTATTTACCCATTTTGCCCAAAAATTCATTGCAAGACCTTAATTAATGAGCATCGTTCAATCAATATCCATTAGGGTTATGTTCTTTTTCTCAACAACCCCATTTTGCTGAGGAGTTCTTGGAGCAGAAAAGTTATGATGAATTCCATGGTCAGGCGTAAAAACCTTTGATTTGGGCATTTTTGAACTTTGTACCATGGTCTGATCTGATCCATGCAATCTTGCAATTCAGCTTCATCTAGATCATTTTCACAAAGATAATTAATACCTAAGTTGTTTCATCCTTTGTTTGCATGAACATGCTCCAGGTGAACCTTGAGAAGTCATCGACAACCACCAAAATGTATTTCTTCCCACCCCTGTTCTGAATTCTCACAGGCCCACACAAGTCCATTTGAAAAATTTCTAGTGGCCTGGTTGTGTTGATACCTTTATTTTTCTTAAAAGAAGACCTCGTTTACTTACCTCTTACGCAAGCATCACAGATTTTGTTCTCTACAAATTTCAGCTTGAGTAAGCCACAGACTAGGTTCCTGAAACCAACTTATTCAACGATGAGAAACTTACATGTCCTAATCTTTTGTGCCACAAATCAACTCTGTAATGCTGAGCACTCAGGCATGTGAGATTATCTCCTTTTATATAAAAAAGGTCCACAACATACATATTCTTAAACCTTTTATCTATAAGAATAACGTCTTCGAAGTAAGATTAGTGACGAAGCATTTATTTCACAAAAATCTCACTTCATTTCCTTTATCTCAAATCTGAGACACACTTAGAATGTTGTATTTTAACCCATTCAAATAGTACACATTATCTATGGAGTGTTCCACAGATCTCCCAATCTTCCCAATGCCAAGGATGAACCCTTTCTTTTCGTTTCCAAATGACACACCACCACCTTGGTGTGCTTCGACAGAAAGGAAGTGATGAGTTTCTTCAGTCATATGCTTTGAGCAACCACTGTCCATGAGCCAGCATTGACTGTTTCCTCCCTTCTGCAAAAAGAATCACTTGTTATAGTTAGGAGGTCACATAAGATGGAGTTTCGAAACACTATCGCGAGGCTTGATGAGAAACCTCCCCATCCATCGTGACAAAGAATTCTGACTTAAACGATATCTACGACCAGTTGCTTTCCTTTTCTCAAATTTAAAAAAATTTGCTTGATTTTCTTTGATCTTTTTCAAGGATTCACAGTTTCTTTTCAAGTGACCATTTCTGCCACAGTGAGTGCATAAAAATTTATCAGAGGTAGACATGTACTTGCTATGAGGGTTATAAGGGGGTTCTATCTTTTGACAACCTAAACCCTTACCACTATTAATTTCTGATTCGCCAAGTTAGAAAGAATCTTTTAAGAATCAGTCCCTTTCAAAGATTGATTTAGCTCATTTTTAACTTGACTTAAGTCCCTTACTAGCTATGAGTTTCTTTCAAGGGCGACAACTAGTTTGGACTTAGAATTTTTTAGACTTTCCTCTATATCAAGCTGAAAACTATTGAGCTTCATTTTTCCATTCTTAGAGGTTTCTAGTTCTTTCTTATGTTAACAACCCCCAGTCTCCAGAATACTCAGCCTAACATTCATTTCAAATATCTGAGAAATAAGGGTTGACTTTTCATCTTGACAAAGATCCAGGTTTTCACTTAAGACCATTTTTTCATTTGTTAATTCATCTACTGAGTTGATTAACACAATTGCAAGTTTTCTAAACCTTTTAATGGACAGGATGGCTATGTCACCCTTAAAGTCAAGAAGTGTTACCTGGTCCTTGTCATCTTCATCGTCAGTCTTTTCCATCAATGAGAAGCTGGAGTTGAATTTGTCTTCATAGTCCTTGACTGCCATCATAGAGAAATCTTTACGGTTTTCTCCCTGTTCAGAATTACTAAAGGTGTTTCCCCCTGAATGCAAAGGCCTTCTTCACCACTTGATGAGCATTAGCCTTTCTCTTAGCATGGTCAGGCACCTGGTCCTTTCTCCTTTCTATGAAGTCTTGAAATTCATGCTTATGGCTCTAACAGTCTCTCATAAAGTGCCCTGGATTTTTGCACTTATGACAGAGGTAATTTGTTTTTGTTGTTTTCCTGTAGTTTCCCTTCTTTTGAAACTCTTCATGTTTTTTGACTATTTTTTTTAAACCTTTTGGTCAAATAAGACATCTCATCTTCATCTATGGAGTCATCATGTTGAGATACCTTTTTTGGTACTGAATTCTCCTTCTTTCCTTTCCTCTTGGATCAATCTTGTAGATTGTTTAACTGATGGGTCTGCAAGTTCCCGATCAACTCATCCACAGTGAGAATCTTCAGATCTCTGCCTTCAGTAATTGCATTCACCTTGCTTTCCCATGACTTAGGAAGAACTCGAAGAATGTTTCAAACCTGATTACTTGGGTGAATGGGCTTACCAAGACACCTAAGTCCGTTAGTACTAGAGGTAAATCTGAAGTGCATCTCGTGGATAGTTTCATCCTCCATCATAATGAAATTTTCATATTGAGTTATCATCATGTTCACCTTTGACTCCTTGACCTAAGTTGTTCCTTCATGGGTTGTCTTTAAGTAGTCCTATATTTCCTTGGCAGTCTCACGTGTAGAAATCCTATTATATTCATCTGCTCCGATTCCATAGACCAACAACTTCTTTGCTTTGAATTTTTTGTCGATTTTCTTCCAGTCTGATTCATCGTTTTGTCTTCTAAACTTGGGGGTTACTTGAGTTAGATCTCATTTCTTCATGTCCTTGGTGGGCATGTAACGACCATCAAGTATTACATCCTACGGCTCACTATCATTTTCATGTAATCGTGCAGTCTAGTCTTCCACCACCCGAAGTACTGGCCATTCAAACGACGATGACGTGTGGTAGATTGACGTTCTTCCAGATTTGATGGAGCCGACATTCCTGTAAGATCTTTTCTTTTTGTGTTAACCAAATAAAGAGCCCATTCGCTCTGATGCTAATTGTTGGAATGTATGTGTCCACAAGTGATCACTGGACTGGGTCCTTTAACATTGTAATAGTGTGGAAAATGAATAGCTCAAGTGAAATCAGGGACAAGAGTTTTACGTGGAAACCTCCTAGCTCAAGGGAGTAAAACCACGACCTGTCACAAAGGATATTCAACTGCTTTCACAAATCTCAAGCAAAAGTGAATACAGATTCCAACTACAACAATGAGACTAAACTCTTAATCTCATACTAAGTAATCCCTCTATTACTTACTGAGCCAAAGAAATTCTTCCATTGCCCACTATATTAATTACCATGAATTAATATAGACTTCAACACCTAAGACACACAACTAACTCTAACTGTATTCTTACAACAATACACACAAAAGTTTTGAAACATTTCTTTATGAATGTGAAACGAATCTTACAAGTTAAGCACAATACAAGCATTCAACAACAACACCAGATAAAGATTGCTCTTCTTTGGTCTATCAGGTTCCTTGTTGTATGAGTACTTTTATGCTTGAGTTCTTGAGAAGAAATTTTCTCTTGCTTTGAATGAATGTATTTAAAGTTGTTTGTTACTTTGAATATATCATTCGATAAGGAGAGTTATTGACCAAGGAACAAACAACCTCATATGCTCCTATTGGTGAAGTACGCTCACCTGCTCAACAACCAGCTGACACGACAGCTTTACATATCCTATTGAACCTGCACGAGAACACTCTGCAAGGAACCTGGTCCTTATATTTGTGAGGATCATCAAACCACCTAGAATACAACATAGACCATCTAAAGTTTATACTAATTCTTTTGCTTTACTAATGCATGAACCTCTTTGGTATGTATTACTTTAATAAGTTGTTACATCATTCGGAAGGGTTTACTGATCTTGTAACTATTGTATCTTAGTTACAAGATTTGCTTTGCACTATAGTTGTCCCCCTACATATTCAAACGAAAGGAATACCTTAGTTATGGATCGACAAAAAATTAAAAGAACTAATAATATCATATTTCTAGAAAACACCACAATTAATCACTCACATTAGCACATAAAAGAGAAATGTCACTGATAAGATCTTCATCCTTAGAAATGTGCACCAATGGTTGCATTGGATCATTATTTGACTAGACATCCCATTGGCTCCTTGTTTTATTATTTATGAAGAATTCAAACAAGTATTGTTGTTTCATGGGTAACCTAGTTGTCTTTGTGGCACTTAACACTACACTAATAGGTTCACCCAAATCACTAATGTCCGTCCTTGTCATCAACTTTTGATATTCTCCATTTTCTAATTGAATTATTTTCCACTTGTGAGTAGTTTCACAAACCCCTACACAAAAATTAGGACTCATGCGTTGAGCGAATATCCGCATACCTATCTCATCCATTGAATCAAGTTCCATAAATGAAATATCATACGAATCAAATTTTTTTATTAATACTCAAAGGTGTAAAAAAAAGGGTACAAAGGATTTTCATGTGTACAAAGGTGTAGTCATGCCAATCCTTTGTGCCATTTTTTTACACTTTCGAGTAGTGTATATAAAAAATTGGATTATGATGATATTTCATTTATGGCAGTTGGTTCAAAGGACGAGATAGATATGTGGATGTTGGCTCAACGCATGACTCGCAATTTTTGTGTAGGGGTTTGTGCTACTACTCAGAAGTGGAAAATAATTCAATTCGAAAATGGAGAAAATGCAAAGTTCATGACGAGGACGAACATTGGTGATATGGGTGAACCTATTGGTGTAGTGTTAAGTATCACAAAGACAATTAGGTTACCCATTCAGCAACAATATTTGTTTGAATTTTTCATTAATACTAACACAAGGAGCCAATGGGATGTCTTGTCCAATAATGGTCCAATGCAACACTTGGTGCACATTTCAAAGGATCAAATCTTAATAGCGACATTTCTCTTTTAGGTGCTAATGTGAGTGATTAGTTGTTATGTTCTCTAGAAATATGATAGAATTAGTTATTTTAATTTATCGTTTATCTATAACTAAGTTATTATTTTGGTTTGAACATGTAGGGGGATAGCAATAGTGCAAAGAAAAACAACATGCTGATCTTTCAAGATCCTTGCACGGATGCAAGTGGATCTCTTTTAGTAAATGGAATAGTTAATTTTCAGGAAATCAATATGATGATGAAACGGGGGTGGGGATTCTTCATTTGTTCATCTCTTGCCCAATGGAATTTCAATAGTTCAAGATGGTTCGGCAACTTACAACACAATAATATTTTTGGAAAGAACAATAATGGAGTCTATAGTGGATCATTGGTGACTATAGGGTTTCAAATGATGTGAACAATCTTTCTGCTACAAATCTTCATATGGAGTCAATCAAAAATGTAAACGACATGATCTCTTACACAATTCATAAGTTCAAAACCACTCTCGAATGCAAGTGATACTCCAAGACGAACTATTATATCCAATGGATCATTACTTTTTTTTATTTGTTGGAGAAGAGGAGTGCATTTAATATCAAATTTAGAGTCTTGAATAATATATGTTTTTTAAAGTTAATGACCGTATGTTGTTATTGTGTTGTACTATTTTGAGTTTACCTAGAAATTCTTCTTTTTGAAGATCTATTGTTTGTTTTGATTTTGTTTTACATTGAATGGTCTTGATATCAAGCCAACTTAATATTAAAATGAGTGAAAACTTCAAGAGATAGATCAAGCTGGTGGAACGCTTACCAAGCCAACAAGTATTTTTGACTTGTTGATATAGGTGGTAAGCTTTTTAAAGTGGTGGGAGAGATTTGGGTGAGTTTTCCTCTCGGTTTGCAGTTGCAGATTTTTATCCCAAGCTGATGATGCATTCTCTCTCACGAATCTTTAGTTTGCTGTAGTGGAGCTTCTCCTACGCTGAACCAGCTGCACCGGCAAAACTAGGTGACTTCAATAGGGAGCCACACTTGAGGATGTCTATCGCCGGTGTGAGCTCACGCCTACAGCTGACCTTTGCACCTGTGGAGCCAAAGAAATTTGGTTAGTTCTGCTCTTGCAAACTTTTTTTGTACTAGCAGCATCATACCTGCAGCAACGGGTCCACCAGATTGACAATCGCTAAGTGTTTTATATCTCTTCTTCTCTCTTTTTCCAAATCAGTGTGTAGTAAACCCCATGGTTGTGAGCTTAGTTTAGAGTGTTGTTGCTCTTTTCTTGTCCATTTCTTCTGGTTCAAAGGTACATTTCTTCCCCTTTGTCTTCTATATCGTTTTTAAGTTTCAATTCCATAATTCATTCTTGTTTTAGACCTCAAATTCTTTCATTTTCAATTCTTTAAAGTAGCATTTTTTGACCATTTTCAATTCCATACTCACTTCCATCTGACTACAGTATATACTAGAATTAAGTCTCTCAATAGACGTTGCTTATGGAATTATTTGGTACAATTGGATAGGAATATTGTGTGGTGATTTCAATACAAAATTGATTTTATTGTAACAGAGGCAGAAATATAGGAGTTTCAACACTTTTTGCAACAAATGAGATCAGAATTCTCGAGTTCATTATTTAAAAAAAGATTGGTCACTTGGAAATCTGGACTGACTACTTGACTTTGAGTTTTGGTGTTTCGAGTCACCTTTTTGAGTCACAATGTTTTTATTGAATAAATCAACTAATATGAGTCATACCGATTATACATTTCCTTATTTGATGTAGTCATTGTTAGCATGATTGGACAGATTCTAAATATTTGTGTAATGATGAAAGAAGATAGCATAGATTAATGTAGCATATTTTCAGAGGTATTACAATTAGGAATAACATATATTTAGGGATATATAGCATATTTTTAGGCATGTAAATCAGAATTCTCTCTATTTAATGGAAGAACTCTCATTTGAGATCACTTATTCAGCAAAATTGACATGGTATTAGAGCCTTTGTTCAGTGCTTAGATTCTTAGTCTCTTTCATCTGTGGTTCCTTTTAGAATATTTTTTTGAAATTTTTGGTTCTGCTTCTTATTTTTAGCCAACCGTCAGTCCTAAATATCTTGGAATTTTAGGCATCTTGGAATCTTAGTCTTGGTCACTCTAGTTATTTTGTATCATTGCATTTCTATCTTTCTTAGCTTGTCAAGAATTAACATGGTGGCACATCAGTTTGAGTCCTTCCATGTTCATTTCATAAGAAAAAAAATATTATGCCTCGGAATTTCAATTCCAACTATTTCTCACCGAAAAAGAATTATGGGACGTATAGATGGAAGCAATCCTACTCCTACCGATCCTACAAAGTTCGGTCAATGGAAGGTTAAATATGGTCGGGTGATGACATGGATTTTAGTGTTGGTGACCCTTTTATATTTCTTAATCTAAGGCCATACAAGAAAGCAAAGGCCATGAGGAATTATTTACAAAAGTGTTACAGCCAAGGCCATAGCGCAAGGCGCTTTCAGTTAGAGCATGAAGTCACTATATACTCTTAAGGAGGTCTCTCTGTTCAAGATTATTTCTCTGGATTTCAAAAGTTATGGGCTGAACTTACCGATATCATTTATGCTGAAATACCTCCTGAATCTCTCCCCATTTTTCAAGGACTTCATGAAGAAAGCAACTGAGATCATTTTTTGATGAAATTACGATCTGATTTTCAAAGTGTTCACTCCAAATTGATGAACCATGATCCATCTCCCTCATTGGATGTTTGTTTTAGGGAATAACTTCGTGAAGAGCAGCATCTCTTCACAGAAAATGCTTTCCATCGAGGAAATGTAGTCACTGTTGCATCTGCAGCTCAAGGGAAAGGAAAGGGCATGGATATTGCTAGAACTCAATGGTATAGTTGAAAGAAATATGGTCATATTGCTTGCAATTATGGCAACAAGTTCTGTAATTATTGTAAACAACAAGGATACATTATCAAAGATTGTCCCGCACGTCCTCAAAATCGTTGGTCAAATGCCTTCCAAGTTGGGATACATGGTTCCACTATAGATTAGGAGGAGAAGTTCTTACACCTAAAATGATACAACAAATGATCTTGTCAGCATTTTCAGCTTTGGGGTCGCAAGGTAATATCTAAATTTTGGATTGTTGATTCTTGCACTTCCGATCATATGACCAACTCAACTAATATACTCAAAATCATCTGTGAGTATAATTGTCCAACACAAATTCAGGTAGCCAATGGTAGTAATTTACCCATTACCAAGGCTGGGGATATTACTAAAACTTTGAAGAATGTTTTTGTATCACCAAAGCTCTCCACAAGTCTTATTTCAGTTGGTCAATTGGCAGATAACAATTGTGATGTGAATTTTTCTCGTAATGGTTGCCTTTTGCAGGATCAGGTGTCGGGGACGATAATCGCTAAGGGGCCTAAAGTTGGAAGAT